>CAJNIZ010017114.1:66945-92530 GCA_905231905.1 Symbiodinium pilosum
ATGATTGGGGTTCCTGGAATTCAATCAAAAAAGAATAGGAATGCATTCCCGCGTCATCGGGGCTCTTGGACCTCTACGAATTAAAAAATGAATAGGAATGCATTGAATATCTCGATTTTCAGGATTGGTCACCAACAAAATTTCTTTAAATCTAGTCCCTTTTCCCTACGAAATTCCACCTAACGGAAATCAGTCCCGGACGGCCAATTTTCCCAAAAATATGTTCTTTAAATCTGGTACCCTTTATAATTCTGATGCTCGGATTAGATGAATATATATATATATTCAAAGCCAGATTACAGCCAATCTTACCAAGCGCGCAATTACCCAATGTTTGGCTGCACGGCCTTCTAGAAAACCCTAAACCCTCTGGACCCTAAACCCCAACCCTTAAACCATGAACCCCAAACCCTAAACCCTATCAACCCTGAACCCCCATGGACCCAAAACCCCTAAACCCTCCTAAACCCCTAAACTCTAGACCCTAAACCCTAATCCCTAAATCCTCAAACCTACACCCTAAGTAGTAGTTTCCATTTTCTTTTCCATTATCCCAATATAACCCCAATATGCCTATAGAATCCTATAACCCTAAATAATAGTTTCCATTTTCTTTTCCATTATCCCCATATGACCTTTTAGGAAACATGGCTCCAAGAAGATCAAAGAGATGATCCGCGTTGGCCACCTGAACTCGGGGGCGATCGCAGGCCAAGACTTGATACGTGTAGTTTGGATAATAGGGTTTAGGGTTTAGGGTTTAGGGTTTAGGGTTTTAGGGTTTTAGGTGTTTAGGGGTTAGGGGTTTAGGGTTTCGGGTTTAGGGCTTATGGCTTAAGGTTTGGAGGGCCTAAAGTTTAGGGTTTCAGGGATCTTGGCAACCCGAAAGGTAATGTACATATTATAGGGGGGAGGTTGGAGGGTGTTGCAGGATGGAAGGAGTTTTTTTGGTAGGTAATAAAGGGTGTAATCTCTATGTACAAAATCCTTGTATACTATATTCCCTTATTCCCTACTAACCCCCAGTAAGATTACAAGCAAGAGGGTTACCCAGTACGTTTTGGGGTTCTACATCGCATTGGGCCAAACCCTCAACCCTACCCTCCGAACCCTGAACCCTAACCTTGGGAATGGAGAGACGGCAGGTTTTCACTTGAAAGTAGATTCCGCCATCGGGTTGAGGCTAAGTGGACCCCCCGCCCTGTAATCTTACTAGGGGTTAGTAGGGAATAAGGGAATGTAGTAGACAGGGGCTATGTAGGGATTATATTCCCAGATCCCCTACTAAACACCAAGAAGTAGTAGTAGTAGTAGTAGTGCTACTAGTAGTAGTAGTAGTAGTAGTACTAGTAGTACTAGTAGTAGTAGTAGTAGTAGCAGTAGTAGCAGCAGTAGCAGTAGCAGTAGGAGTAGTAGTAGTAGTAGTAGTAGCAGTAGTAGTAGTAGTAGTAGATAAGAGGACCCTAGTATGATCACAACTATACCTTAGAGTCACTTTGATTGGGTGGGGTTCCGGCTAACATTCAGGCCAAAGGCGTTGATCCTGAAAACGTACAAGAGCACGTAAACTCTAAACCCTAACGGAAGGCAAGCCAAGGCGGCTCGTATTGCTTGGGTGCTGCTCTACTATGTAGCGGTCTATGATAAGCGTACTATTCAGGAAAAAGATATTCCTAGTACAGTCGGAGTCCAACCGTTATATTCTTACTGGTGATTACACGCAGGGAATACATATGGGGTTGTAATCCCTAAGTAATCCCCATATAGACAAAATTCCTGTACCTCCTACTCGTCCCCAAAAAGTATCGGGTGGGTGGGGGGGCAGTCGTATGTTCATTTATAGCTCGCTCTTTGATTTTTGTTCGAACAGCGCAGGCTTCAAGGTTATCCAAGAGCTGCACAGAGATTTTGCACCACTGGCTGGGGATGATATATAACAAGTTTGATATGTGTGCTAAAGGCTTCCGCACACCTGTCCAGGGCATTGTAGGCCTCACTAAAAGGGTTGTCATAAACAAAGCTTCTGACCCATGATCGCCATTCCTGTTGTCATGATTGACAGAATCCTCCAAGGAACCATAAAGCTTCATTTCTCGACAGATGTTGGCAACCACCATGTCGTTCGTTGAGAGGTACCCACCAACAAGGTGGCAGCTTACTGCAGATGGTTACTTGAAGGTTTCAAATAATTATAGCCCAATTATACTTGTACTTTCAGCCCCATTACTTATAAGCCCCCTAAATTCCTAAACCCTGAACCCTAAAGAAAGTGACCCTGAACCTCCAAGTGGTCCATAGACGCTGAGACTGACTGCTCCAAAATGTTGCCTCTCAGTAGGGAATTCACGGTTTAGGTTCAAGGTTTAGGCCTTAGGCTGTTATATTTGTCCCAATTCTTCATACCTTGCTAACCAAGTAATCAAGACCCGCAACCCTTGCTCCTAGAATCTGCCGACCTCAGCTGTTAACCCTCTTTGAAACCTAGCCCCTGCACTGCATGGCATGAAAGGCGAATTGGCCATGTTGGGCATCTCACAGACCCGGTCAGCAGCCTCACTGCAATTTTTTATGGTAGGCCCGAGTCCTGCTGGGTTTCGCAGAGTGTGGGTCCCTTCAGGATCTGAAAAGGACCCCAGATTTTTTAGGTGGCATATGTTCACTGAGAACCCTGCAGACCTTAAACTCCAAACCACAAACGGTACAAACTTGAAACCCTGTAGTGAGAGGTTTTTACGAGCCCCGACCTCCCAAGCTAGGACCCTCTTATGGTAGTTATCAGGTCCTGATTTAGCAGCTTGGGGGTTACTGAAATCCTCCTATTGCCTACCAAAATCCTCACACCGTTCCGACTATGATAGTGCCTGATTACTTTTCCTCCAGGTTACCAAACCCCTAAACCCTAAACCCTAAACCCACCCTCATTGCACAAATTTGATTTATCTTCCATCCCGAGACCCCTTTTATCAGGCCCTACAATCCTTCTGTGTCCCTACAAGCTTTTTGGGGTGCCCCAAATCTTTTCTAGACCCTAAACCCTAAGCCCTAAACACTGAAGTCAGACAGTCTATACCCTAAGTCTATATAACCTACGTAATCCCAAATCCCCAAAGACTAAAGTTTACACAGCCTACTCCATGAAGCTTAAACTCTAAATCCTGAAGCCTATGCAGCCCAATCTCTAAACCCTACTCCCTAAGTCCTAAAATCTATACAGCTACTCCCTAAATCCTAACGTCTATACAGCCTAATCCCTGATCCTTACAGACTGCAGTCTATACAACCTGAACCTTAATCCCTAAACCCTAAAGTCTAAATTCTCAAGTCTATACAGCCCAATCCCTAGACCCTACTCCCTAAATCCTAAAGTCTATACAGCTAATCATTAAATACCAGAGTCTATACAGCCGAATCCCTACAACCCAAACCCTCAACCCTAAATCCTAAGCCCTAAGTCTCCCCTACCATTAAGGCCAGCATCCAAGCTTCAACGCTTTGCGTATTCTGGGAGGTGACCCAGGCCTTGGTAGTGGGTAGTGGGGTTTTTGGGAATAGGGTCCAGGCATGTGCGTGTGTTTATATATATATATGAGTCATAGTCTAAACTCCTTAAAGAGTGGTTATACAAGGGTTTAGAGAAAGGACTATTATGGAGGTCATAAAGGGAAATACTAGGTGCTTAGACTATGACATATATATATATATATCCCAGGGGTGTTGAGTAAGCCCTTGTTATACCTTTTTGGGTCCTAAGTTTCTTGATAACGATAAGCTATATTGAAAAAGGGTGACCTTTTTCGGCCTAGGTTACTGGGGATCCTAGATATATATATACACATATGCATGGGGTCAGGCATTTTCTGGCTTGGTTTAGGGTATCAGGGTTTGGGGCTTGCTGGCCCCTGACTCTTGCCTTCCGTACAGGTGGTCAAGGGAAAGTGGGATGGGGAGTATAAAGACCGTAGTGGGGGAATGTCTGAGGGGTTATATAGACGACATATGGATAGTTCGGTGATCCACTCCCCCACTCCCCCTCAAGCATCAGGAAGCTTATTCCACATTCTCATACAAATCTCATAACCCCTTCAACAGCACTGGTCCTGGCGGGGCCTTTGTTGGGATACGTGGAGGAAATCTCCAAACCTTAAACCAACACGATTGCCCCCATTTCCGTTCCCTGATGGGTGAGGGGCCAGATACAAAGCCCAGGTGCAGTTGAAACTAGGCATTCAACAAACTTTTGGAGCTAGAAGCATGGGCCCACATGGTGGGTCTGTTGCCTTCATGGGCAAAAAGTCCAGGGTTTTCATGGAGCCCTGGCGTTCTCGACAGAGGGGAGCCCTCGATGATACTCACCCCAAACAAGTTGTCCTTTGTCATTCGGCTCACCATAGAGGGCACCCTAATTTCTGTGATTTTCCCTGGTTTTTTTGTTCCCATATTGCGTTTGGACGGTTGCAGGAAAGGGCCATGACAATCTTGGATCACTTCCCGGAAGAGCGCCTTTGGCCCATGACATCTGGGAGGTTCTGAAGATGATCCTTGTTGGGTGTCGGCTTGTTGGGTGTCTGATTTCGGGGGCTTGAAGGGAAGGGCTGACAAAAGCTCCGCTGTTTGGAGTCCCTGGTTGCAATATAGGTGTGCTTTACGTGCAAGCTGGGTTGATACATGGAGTCTTCAGTCTGGGGGTGCGCCTTAGACTTTCGACCTTGATCTGCAGCTCTTGCATTTTAGTAGGTGCCATCGCTACCTTTCTATGGTGCTTCTGGTGCCCTTAGCCCGGAACCGTGTTATCCGGACTTCCACGCGCACTCCAAGCGTTCGAAGTTTCTTCCGAGTCTAGCTAGGCGACAGCTCTTCAGCAACGTCATCGTGCAGAACTTGGATCTGACTGTCAACGGCCGACTGATGAACCTCAACCTTTTCAAAAGTCACCGTGGCTGAAATTATAGGTTTGCTGTTGATCCAGATCCCAGACCCCTGAGAGGATCTAGAACATGGCGCTTCTTGTTCCGTACCATGTACCGGCATTGGGCACTTTACAGGGTCCAAGGGATTTTGAGTCCCAAGCCCTAAACCGTGCCACCTCCACACGGCTTGGGTTTAGGTTTTGGGGTTTAGGGTTGAGGGTTTTAGGGGTTTAATTAGGTTCAAAAAGCTTACCCCCCATTGCGTAGGCTGTGTTTGGACCGTTTTTTGAGTGCCAGGGTTGGGGATTGTGTGGACCCTATACCAAGCACCACAGGTTTAACGGGCCACAGATGGGCATACGCCTGGAGTTGGGCCTGTAGGGTTTTACGGCGAATTTCAAGGGTATCCAAAGTAGACTGAATCCAAATGTTAGCATTTTCAAGAAGCTGGACAGGTCAGTAACGTAGCATGCGCATTTCTACTTTTTGAACTTGGGGGGGCTTGTAATTAATTTTGAGCTTGTAGATGCAAGCGTCGCGAACTTGGGACTGAACCTTAGTGCATTGAGTGCAGATTTAGGCGTTGGGGCAACCAGGAGGGTCAATGGTGCACGCGCACAACAGGCAATGCCCCAAATGGGCTCTGGGATTTTCAGGCATTCCCACGGGTAAGAACTTATGATTTGTGGCGTTTTAAAACTTGGGTTCGTCTTGAAAACTCCAAGAAACTGCTTATGGACATCCCAGCATGGTAGTTTCCCTAGATAAGGGTACCCCACTGTAGACACCGAAATACGATAGTCCTTGCCCACGGGGAACCCCAAAAGGTACCCCTAATATTGGGAAACCTTGAGCCTTAAACCCTATATAGCCCCTACGTAAGAGTACGCGGTTTAGGGTTTAGGGTTTTTGGGAAAGCCTCATATGGACCCTGAACCCTAAACCCTGGAAACCCTCATATGGACACTTGCGCAACTTTGGTTCCAGCCAGCCAGGACTTCGTACTGTCAGTCCAGTCTAAGCCTTGGATGCCGCACAAAACTGACCCTGGGGATCCAAGTATACAAAAGATACCCTAGGGATGAAATGATATGGGCTTTAGGGTTGGGGTTTAGGATTATTACCCCAAGAATGGAAAATTACATGGAAAAGAACACTGAACATGAAATGGAAACTGGGGTTATGTAGAGGTTATATGGGGAACCAAATATATACATAATACCTACATTGGGCCCTAAAGTCTGTAAATATTACCAATATTGGGCTAGTTGGATCCCTAGGGCCACCAATCTCTCTGAGCCATCACCTGTGGACAGCCCTACAAAGCGGCAGTCCGTTTGGATCCTGCTGAATGGTTCTGGGAGGCTTCGACCGCAAGTTTCGCAATCTCCTTGCGTTGTACTGCGAGCGTAACGCCTTCTTCCCGGACCATGCTGCGACGCGTGAGGGGGAGACAGGGGACAAGCCTGCGCCCTAGACATAACCAAGGAATCCTATGAGTGTTACATGGTACAAAGTAGGCTTCTATTGTGAATGAGTAACTTTGCAATATGTTTTGGGGCGGTATCCCCTAAATAGGTACTTATAGGATCCTTTGGGATAGTGGTTTAGGTTTCCAGCAGGGTCGAAAATTGGGTCGAAGGATCTAGGGTTCAAGGGTAATGCCAGGGCATATAGAGTCAGAAAGCTAAGGGCCGTCATTGATATTATTTATGACAGTCGTTGACACTCCGTCTTCTTGTACTTCGTAGAGCCCTGTGGACGGGATTGACATGCAAACCAGTGCCCACCAAGAAGAGAGGTGGTGTAGGTCTTGTGGTTCCACGGTTCTTGAGATTAGGTAGAGGTGCGTTCCTTGCTGTACCTGATTTCGGGTTTGATTTGTCTGAGGCTCTCTCTTTGCGGGATCAGAGATGCAGGAGAGTTTTTCAACGATGTAAAGGCAGAGGATTTCAGCAGAATCCCTGAGCCACATGCCATGTAGTAGGGGCTTGCATACTTTCCAACATGGTGGTTTCCTTGTGTGGTTATGGTATAGCGTACCTTATGTAAACTTCCAAATTACGGCCTGCTGGGCAGTACGTCCTGAGTTTGGCCTATAATCCTTGGCGTGCTAAGCATTTCCAGTGATGGTCTCCAGGATGCCTTCTTTCCTTTACTGGAGAACCTTTCTCAGTTCCACATTTTCTGCTCCACTCCACGTCCGGAAGAATGCAGTGTTGAGCTATGAGAGTCTGTATATCCTTGCTGAAGTCTGAAGTAATTGTGCTTAAGCAGAGTGCTGAGTGATGAAGTTCTCCAAGCTATGTTGGCAAATATTGAGTGCCCTGACAGTAGTCGTTGAGAAGGATTCCTTCAACCCATCAGAGCTCCTGGAGTTGAAGCAAGGCATTCACGAGTTTCTCAGGACACCTTTGCTCCGGGAAGCTTGAAAACGCAAGCCATAATCCTTACTCCCTCACTAAGCCTGAATCCGTAGATCCCACTGGCACCTGTATGAACCTTCAATCCTGAAAGCATTCTAAGCCCTTACCGTCCAAAGCTTGACCCCAAGCCAGACCCTAAGCCTGAATCCTAATTGGAACCTCCATGTATCCTTCTTCTTACCTTTGGTTAGCCAGGAATGAAGGAACGGATCCTTAAAGTAGTCCCTAACCCACTATAGTAGTTTCTTTTTCTGTTCCGTTCCTTCATTGCCACTATCGTAGGGATCGTAGGGTGCTTACTGGTTGGTGCTCAGGTCATGATCGATCGTAGCTGGGAGGTTCCAGTACTCCCTTATCCGTATATAACCTAGATGAATCCTAACCTCCCTATTTTTAAACGCTATAGACCCTAAGCACTCAACCCTTAAAAGCTATAGACCCCAAACGCTCAGGCCTTATCTTGAAGCCCTGTAGACCCTAAACCCTATTCAACCTCTAGGCTGTGGATCATGAACTCCGGTCCCGCGATGCTGCAGAAAAGGGGCTTCAAGGCTTGCCGCCTCTTCTGCGCCTCTATCCGTCTAAGGATAACGTAGACCCCTAATTAATGGGAGTTTATATGGGGGTTATATAGGGATAATGGAAAAGAAAATGGAAGCTACTATTTAGGGTTTAGGGTTTAGGCTATAATGTGGACAGGTGATTAATAATTCCACTCCTTTTAAGGGCCTAAATATTAGGATCCCCATTATAGTCCCCATTCAGGGGAGGGGGTTTATTAATCAGGGGTCTGGGTTAGGGCTTAGTTCCTTACCCACCCCCCCAATATGGTATCAATATGTACTAGTCGAAGATTTGTTAAAAGCTAAGGCGGGAGGCCTATCGATAGGGCGCTAGGGTCTGAGCTTATGGGGTTGAGGGATTTAGGGCTTACAGAGTCTAGCACTTCTATGCTGTAGCTCTGAGAGGGTCCATAGGGTAGGGTTTGCGCTTTAGGGCTTCAGGGGGGTTTAGAGCTGGGTCTGATACTGTGCCGGGCTTGCACGGTTGAGCTGTTATCGGGCTTAGGGCTTATAGGGTTTTGGGCCTCTATCTAACTCCGGCTTCCCAATAATAGATCATCATCATATTTCGAACTTGCTCAACTAGACGCTGGATTCATGCGGGGATCTGAGAAGGCATGGTTTCGAGCTAATGATTCAGAGCTGAAGAAGTATGTGTTTTTACAGAGCACGTGTGCAATATTTGGGCTATAGTCTAAACTCCTTAAAGTGGATTACATAGGGGGTTCTTATAAGGGCTATTAACCCTAAACCCTAAACCAGGCAGATACCCGGAGTTTAGATTTTGGCTGATTTGAGGATTGGCGTTCAGGGTTTAAGATCTAGGCTCCATTGTTTAGGGTGTGGAAGGTTCTCCAAACTTGTTGACTTCTATGGGGTCCTTACTATAATATACGATCATCTTCTACAATATACCATAATCTACCATAGTACATTTAATGTACTGCCAGCTTTAACGGTAGTATTCTTGGGCCAGCTTCTAGGGTTTCACGTTTTCGTCGTGCGCTGAACCTCAAGCCCTTCCAGCTTCAAACACATATGAAAAAACCTGGCCTTCTGACCCACACCCAAAGCCTCATGTAAAGCTCTAGACCTAATTGGGAATTTCCCAAAATAGGGGGGGGCTTTTCGGGGGCCCCCATAATAAGGATTATAGTATATTGGGGTCCCCGTGCTTTGGGAAACTACCACTTAAGCCTGAAGCCCTGATGAGGGCGGGAGGGCAATCTTGCACAGGTCAAGATCTACACTCCTGGCACTCACTTTGGCTGCGAAAACATGCTTGGGTCCATGGGATGCATCGACAAATGAGCTACTTAAAAGGGGGTAATATAAGGGATTATGTATTTGAGTATTATAGGGGTTATTAAGGGGGATACTAGGACTTTAGACTATAGCTCAAGTGATGTTCTAGGGATTGCATGAGGTTTTGATTTTTCGAATGGAAAAGAAATTGGAAAATTAATTGGAAGGTGCGCAAAGGGATTTATAGGGGTTGTGTGTGGGGAGAACCCAAGTAATACCCAGTCAATATGCTATAGTCCCATAGCGCAACTCCCCCGGAGAACGCTAGACACTAGTATTTCATAAAAATGCCTAGCTAGCGCTGCATCTGGATATTCGCCAAACTCATGGTGACCTATTTAGAGCTCTACGAGGATTGTAGAGCGTTTTGAAGCTATTCAAGCTGAATGGTTTCAATTTGCGGCGCTTTCTTGAGGTCCGCGTTCTTGGAGGTTTTACATTGTTGCACTAATGCCTGGCACTAACGCGAAACCTTCGCTGCTCTGGATGAATCAGGGCTGCCAAGGCATTGCTTACAAGGGGTGCTTCTAAAGATAGAGCTTGGAGTTTCTTCGAGCAACTGTCTCGCCTTGCCGCAATCTTCAGTTGGAGAGGTAAGCAAACTTTGAGCAAGCAAACTAAATCACGGCATTCCTAATGATATCTGCTAAACACTAAGCCCCTAAAACCCTGTAGACCCGTCTAAAAGCCCAGTTGCCATTTCATTTTCCAACCGCTTGACTCTCCCAAGAGGAACATTTACCCTAAACGCATTATTCCTATAATGAACATTAAACGCGAAACTCATTCTTCCTAGAACGAACATGACACTCTAGACGCAGGATTCCTAAAATGAGCATGAAACTTTCAACCCCATAATATCCTTACTAGGCCCCTTTGCAACTCGGCCGCCAAACCCATAGTTTACATGAGTATGTCTCAAGTGAACATGGCTTCTACGATTCTTTGGTTTTCCTTGGGAAGCCATAGGGTTTAGGGGCTAGGGTTTAGGGTTAACCATAAGCCGATGCCCCCAAATTGTCATGCTGCCTCCTCATGAAAAGCCTGTAAAGCGATGGGTATCCATCGAGCGTTGTGGTAATCGCGCTTGTTGAAAAATCTGCACATGGCAGGGATCAGCATAAAATGTTGCATCTCAAGGAGAAAACACACAGTGTCGTCCGCCGCTCATA
Organism: Symbiodinium pilosum; assembly: GCA_905231905.1. NCBI lineage: Eukaryota > Dinophyceae > Suessiales > Symbiodiniaceae > Symbiodinium > Symbiodinium pilosum. The sequence goes on from CAJNIZ010017114.1 coordinate 77,319, forward strand.
TACACCCTTGGTCCCTGAGGAACCACTACTTAGATCAATCTGCACATGGCACTGCATATGAGGCTCTTGCCGGCTGGTCCTCACTGTTAACAACTTCTAGTAAGCAGGGAGTGAAATGTCGGCTCTGGGTGTGCTATTGGGATTCCTTGCTTCCCTCCTCATAAAAAGCAAAAAAATGTAGTCTCCCCTAAATAGGGGACCCCAATATAGAGCCTCAAATACAATAATCCTCATTTTTTGGAACCCCCGAAGGTCCCCCTAATATTGGGAAACCATCGAAAATGTTGATTCCCAGGCTGTCCCGTGCCTATATTGGTAGTCTGGTGGCGATGACCGTTTGCCACATGCTCTCGCTCTCTCGCACCTTAGCTTGGTGAGACTTGCAGAGGCACTAACGTCGTTCTAAGTATATACAGCTTCCTACTGGGTTGCTGTGAAGGAATTTAATTTGAGCTGCTATAGTGGGGAAACCATGCTAATACCCACTATGGTAACTTAGATTAAGTTCCTTAACAGCAACCCAGATTATGGTGACACTTGGGGTGTGGTTTTGAGCAGGCTCAGCGTGGGTGGCTTTAAGTCCGGGGCTGCAAGGGTTCTGAGAAGGTGCTGGCCTAAGAGTAAACACCTTGCAGTGTGCAAAGCTTGCCCTCCCCTAAAAAGGATATAGAGATTATACAGGGGTCCCTTTAAGGGAGACATAGGGATTATATGGGGGGTCCCTTTAAGGGGGCCATAGGGATTATACAGAGGTCCCTTTAAGGGTCCAAGTACCTAAATGGTATGTAACTTGAGCCCAAAGCACCTCTAGAGGAAGCCATCAAAGCCCAAATTATCTATTATTTGAGTACTTGGACCCACACCCCCTAAAGGATCCAAAAAATGGACACCCTCCTAATAATCTCCTTAGTTTCCTCACTGTAGTAATGGGTTCATATTGGGGGGGGCGGGGGTTCCATTTTTGGATCCTTGAGGGGGTCTGGGGACCCTTAGGGGTCCATGGGCCTGCTTGTAGGCTGGCCCTCGAGGCATAATTATTTGAATGCACAAGCCTAGACAATTGCAAAAAGCAAGGGTTTAGGGTTTAGGCTTTATAGGGATTTAGGGCCTTACAACCCTTTTAGATTGATAGTAAAATGATACAGACACAAAACCCTACTGTAATCATCAAAGTCCCGACGCTGCGGTCCTCGTTGGCTGCGCTTCCCCGCTACACCCTAAATCCTCAGGAGGAGCTTAGAGTGGCTCGCATTAAGAGCCCGAATATCCAGATGTCGCGGTTTCACTGCTTTGGGCTTATGTGTGGTTGGCTGGGAATGAAGGAATGGAAGGGAGAGTGGAAACTACTATAAGGGTTATATAGAGATTACTATATAAGGATCCATTCCTTCATTCCTGGCTAACCAAAGGTAAGTAGGGTATGATCTGGAGCTTGGAGACAGCAGAGGCCCGAAGCTAGCGCCTCCAGAGAAAGGGTAGGATCTATGGGGTGCCCTGGTCTAGGGCTTAGGGTTTTCTAAGTCCTAACCTGAATCCTAAACCCTAAGTGCTAAACCCTACGACCTTCCAAGCCCAAATCAAATTAAACCCCTGACATTGAAATTGCTGCATGACCTTAGCATCCTACCGCACCATAACTACCAGGTAATTGTGGTACTTTGGGTCATGCAGGAGGTGGTAGGCGCAGCAAGCTTTGAGACCGCAATCCCAAAGCCCTACGATAAAGCAAGCCATAAACCTCAAACCCAAAATGTAACAAAACCCTAAGCCCCTAAACCCCTAAACCTCTAGACCCTACTGCCATCCCAGGTGCATCGTACCTGCATGCCCTGGAGCAGCAGCTCGAAACCAATGGTAACGTTCAGGTTACATTTAGGGTTTAGGGTTACTTCTTCAAGGCCTTTGTGGAGCTAGTAGCTGCTTTGCAAAGGGGGCTGCAACCAGGGGTTGCCTGTCTAACCAAGGCCAATAGGTGTGTCTTAAGAACCCAATACAGCGGCTACTGAGTACTCAGTCCCATAGGTTTGCAAGTATAGGTATGATCTTAAACCCTGCATCTACCATCTATCAACCCTAAATGCCCAGCATCAGGGACCATAAGCCCCTATTTGTGGGAGTAGGAGGGTCCTGGATAGTGAGGGCCATGAATCTAGGGGAAGACCTGAAATTGATTCGGTTTTGCTTTCTATAAACCCACCCCAATAAACATCGACACGTTTTTTCAGAGGGTCCAGGGCAGATGAAACCCTGGACTCTCAACCCTAAATAAAGACCTAGACCCCTAAACCCTTAAATAAGGACCATATCGGGATCGTTGATCCCCTATAACAGGCCGGAGGCTTGCTTAGGACCGTGGATATGAGATTTTCCATAAGCAGGGTTTAGGGAGATTTTGGGGTCTCCCTCAATTAGGGGACACCCTTATAAGGGGTGTATGGGGGATATATAGGGTTTGGAGTCTACGGATATTACCCCATAATAGTTTCCCCCAATAGGGTCAGGGACCAAATTAGGGTGTAGGGTTCAGGGGTATTACTCCATAATAATGGAGAATCAAATGGAAAGGAAAATCGAACATGAAATGGAAACTGGGGTTGCAATGGGGTTGTCTCAAGTAGGGGAGACCCCAAGATGATAGAATCCTCATCTTAGTTAGGTACCTCCCATACAGTATTTCTCATATTGGACGACCCCTATACAGTGGCCTAGAACCGCCGTACAGTTTCTATGATAGGCTATGGGAATTACCGTCCACTTCTGGGTATCCTAATGAGTAGGGGTAGGGGCCATGCTATATTGGGGCCGCAAAAAGCACCGGTCTTTTTACTGCTCCCGATATAATGACAAAATCCCTAAACCCTAAACCCTGGTCGGGTCTACATGGTTCCCTGCCTCGCAGTCAGCAACAGTGTTCTTTGAGCTTTGTATAGCTTGTTCTCGCAAGCCCTGTTAGGCTGAGAGAGACCTGGTTGTAAATGGTTGAGATCTGTACTTGGACCTGCCAAGATACTGGGGTTCAGCGCCATTATTATAGCTTTTGTGGAGGGCCAGGTAACCTCTTAAGTTGGCCTTGACCCCGAGTACTCAGGCTGTGCACGTGGGCACAAGGGCTTGCAACTAGTCGCACCCTAAGCCTTGAATCTCTCCTCATGGTTTAGGGGTTTCGGGTTTCGGTTGTAGGCATCAGTACAGAACACCACCTTCCGAACCCGCAGAATCTTTAGGTGGGTTTTGATCTACCTACAGCTTCGTAGCAATAAACTATTATATTCAGTAGGTATAAGCCACAAAACTACAGGTAACCAGTGTTACAGGTCATTTTTGAGAGCATATGTTAGCCCAAGTTCGTCGAGATCACAAGCAGTAGGCAGGGTTAGACAACACAGATCTTGAGCCCTTAGACAGGAACAGGTCCATTTAAGTGAACAATTTCAAGTTCCAGCCCTTGCCTCTGCAACCTCTGTAGGCGGCTACTTGTGGAAGCCTGAATCCTGAAGAATCCGCCGCCTTGCCCGAGGTATCCTTCAAAGACGGCACACCAGAGGCCGAAGAAGAACCAGTTCATGCACTTGCCAAGACGTATAGTCCCCCTTGAGTAGATAGCATATGGCATCGGGTATTTTCATAATAAGATCCCCATATACCCCATATTCTATGCACTAAAGGGGACTATAGAGTTTCGACTATAGAGTCTCGGATTCAGAGCTAGGGTCTATGTTGCAGGATGTGTCGCACAGGGTTTCCCAGAGAGCTCGAGTACCCTAGGAAGGCATGGAAGCATAGGGCTCCTCATATATACCCTATTATAGCAGCTTCCATTCGCTTTTCCATTAATCTTTTCTGGTGAAATATAGCATAATATCGTATAATATAGTACATTCCGGATGCATATTACTAGAAGGCCCTTGGAGCTTCAAACAAGAGTGCAGCGTATTTGAGAACACAAAAAGGCAGGTAAAAGCTTAGTTCAACCCAACCCTGAAGGCTGCGGCATAACAGCCCTAGCAATCCAATCAAAGTTCCTTCTCCCTCGATTTTTGAAACAAGTTTTGAAGCCTGGCGCCATAAACCACACACCCAGAGCCTCCAAAACCCGAAGCTCACCTAAATGTTGGGGCTTCCAAGACCGAATCATTCCCTAGGCATCCAAATAGCCCAACCCAGGAGCCATCTATAGACTTTGGGGCAGGGTGTAGGTATTATCTATGGAGTTAGTTTGATGTTTCTTCCGATTAGGCCCTAGACTCTAAACCATAAATCCTAAACTCTAAACCCCATCAACTCTAAACCCTAAACCTAATAACCCTCAAGCCTTCCTGGAAGGCTCGTGAAGGATCAGAAGCGGCAAGCTGCCGAATTGAAAGACATGTTGGAACCCTGGCTGTAGGGTTGCCGGCTATGCAGCGGAAAAGCCAGTTACAGGGTTTAGGGTTCAGGGTTTAAGAGGTAGGGTTTTAGGATTTAAAGTTTAGGGTTCGGGGTTTGGGATTTAGGTTTAGGATTTAGGGTTTAGGATTTAAAGTTTAGGGTTCGGGGTTTGGGATTTAGGGCTGGGGTTCAGGTGTTTATTGGGGTTTGTATTGGATTAAACAGGGGCATATGAGGATTATACGAGGGTATAACGGGCCTAGACTTACAAAGAGTTTTCGGTTTAGCGGCCAAAAGAGTTTTTCAGCACGGTGTGGAGAATCAAATGGACGAGACATAAAAAGATGCTTGGGTGTTACAGTTTCCAACATGATCATGGTCGTACAGAAGGCTTGCAGAAGAACTCGGAATTAGATACAAAGGGACGCAAGAGGACATCTATGGTTAACTAGGGGACTAGGGGTATGCCGGGGCATATACGGCTTCAATGAAAATTGATAAGACAATTGACACTTATGATAATATGTTCAAGCAACTAGCTAGGGACAACCGAAGTCATAACAAAAAATGGGAACTGCTAAGTACCTAGACCCTCCTCCTACTCTCAATTAGGGCCTAAGTACCCACTATTAGGGACCATATATCCCCAATTAAGGGTACGAGGAGGGTCCTGGTAGTAAGTAGGCTTGAAGTACAGAGCTCTGCGGGTTCATACCGCCCTAAAGAATGGAGAGCCAGTTGTGGTGAACATGCAACGTGCCATGGAAAGGTGACGTTACTGTACAGGGGGGTAAGCCGTGGAGTTTGCAAGTAGGGCTTACATGGACCCTCTCATGAGGCTCCTTGTCGTTGTTGATATGTTGTTTGTTGAATCGTTTGTTGAATCTTAATGTTGGGTGCCGATGAATGTAGGCCCCCCCTACCCAAACAAATTTGGGTCCCTAATTAATAGAGGGAGGGGGGGGGGCCAAACGAATCTGGATCCTAGGTTTCTATTAAATTCAATAGGAGGGATCAGGATCGGCTGGGTAATAGATCGGAAGGGTTTCGGAAAGTTTCACAAAAGTTTGAGGAGGAGTTCAGAGGGTTTCAGTTTTCAAGGTTTCGAGAAGAGTTGACTTATTGTGAGTTTTTTTGTGGTCGCGCAACTGCGCACAATTAAGGGCCCCCAAACGAATCAGAGGGTGCTGAATAGTTTCGGCGAAGCTTCACACAATTAAGGCTCGCCGCGCTGAGCAGGATCAAACGTTATTAGGGACTCTGCAAAGATACTTTACTGGAAGGTGTCAGTGTAGGTAGGGTTTGTGCTAGGCGCGCAACAACGACAAGACCACGCGGATCCAAAGACCTGGACTTAAATTTGTCTGCCATGAAGAGAACTACAAGCCTTCAAAGTCCGTGATGCTCGTCAGTATCTGCTAAGACCTGATCCTCCACTGGTCGCAGACGGTCCGAGGAGTAGTAGAAAAATGCTGCTTACAAGCCAATCCGAACGTGCCAGATAGAAAACGCTTTGTGTTCATCCCGGGTAGTTGAAGACAGTCCTTCTTGAATCTTGGTGCAAACCCAGATGCAGCGATGTCGCACTCCTTCCAGGAACCTCTTAACTCACAGATCCTTCCTGCTTGTCCCTGAGTGCGATATCCAGAGCTTCCAAAACCCCTGGTGTTACCGCCTGAAGTATATTAGGATTCCTCATGTGACTTACCGCGCAGTCCTTGTTTAAAGCTCTTTGGAAGTCCCTGGTACTAAGGAGAGGGTAGCCATCCGAAAAGGCTACGTCGGGCATGCTTGGCTTTGAAACTTTGTGTGCCTGGGAGTCCAAGCTTCTGAAGGAGCGGATACCCAAAATCCGAACCCTACAATCCGTGATCCCTCTCAAAGTTTACTTGGACAGCTCTGAATCCCGAAGCTAGCCCGCGCATGCACAGAATCTCCCACATGTTTCTCCCCTCTTCACGTTCTGTCCTTTCGAGGATGACCTTTAGCGCTAGAGACTGTCACGGAGCTAAGTCTTGGCGCAGTATCCAGGCTCTCACCAGCAAGAATTGCAACTCCAAAAAGGAGCGGCCAAAACCCCTACACACAAGCCGCCCGGCTAAAACTGAATCCCACCACATACTGAACCCCTTCCCCCCCCCCTCCCCTCCGACTCTTTTTCCTGATTTTTTTTTATTCCAAACCCAAACCCCAAACCTCTAGAAGAAGCCCAAATAATTTGATATGATTCCTTTGTGGTCCTTATGCATCTGCTACATCGTAAAATGCGTCCATGTGTCCCCATTCCCCTTTTACTTACATGTGCCATGTGCCATGTGCAATAAACCTACATGTAGCCATGTAGCCCTAAACCCAAACCACCCGCAGCCTTAGCTTCGGAACCCTGTTCCTATTGGGAAAGCCGCGGCCGGGGGGGGGGGGGGGGGTNNTCGGGGGGGGGGGCGCTTTGCCAGGTGTTTGGCAGAGATACCAAGGCGAGCTTCAGGGAGGCTCTGGGCAGTTACAAATTTAGGGCGGGTATATGCAGGGATTGTACCAGGATGCATAGGGACATATGGTGGCTTAAGAGGTTCAGGCATTTGGACTTTTTAATTTCAGAGTGTAGGGCTTAAGAAATTCAGGGTCTGGAGGTTTAGGTTCTAGGGCATATAGGGCTTAAGAGTTTCAGGTCTTTGGACACTAAGGATTTCAGGGCGTAGGGCCTAAGAAGTTCAGGCCTCAGGGGTTTAAGATTTCAGGCAGTAAGGCTTAATAATTTTGGGTCTCGGGGTTTTGGATTTGAAGCTCACAAGTTCGGACGTAGGGAATTTTCGGCAAGTTAAGGCTAGTCTCAGTGGTGTTGTAGGGAATAAGGGAATATGAAATCCCTATATACTGCCTGCATAGCATATTCCCTTGTTCCCTACTTACCACCAGGAAGTATTTTGGGAGTCAGGGCCCAGCTTGACACTCTTAGGCACTTTGATCTACCTGGACCCCCAAAAGTATGTAAAATAATGGCCTTTATGGATATTATTATGGGTTTAGGGCTATTATTCTACATACTGTTGGGGTTTAGGTAGAAGGTTGCCGCGTAGACTTTGTAGCTTTCGCGCATCTGTTGCCGCCCTGGATTTCGCTTTTGAAAAAGGTTAGAAACTACACGTTTGCTATGGATCTTGTGGGGAGTCAGAAAATCAAGGGTGCCAGCACGTGTTGCGCACGCTTCTTAGTAAGTGCTTTACGCACGTACTGCCGCGATCACGTTTCCAATTCCCGGGCTTCGATTTTCGAAAAAACTTGAAACCATGTTAGCTAGGGATCGTGCGGGATGGCGCTTTAGAGTTGAGCTGAAATCCAGAAAGCATTGGACGCAGCTCCTGATAGAGGCTTGGTAGACGTATTTGCTAACTTAATCCCCTTCATAAGTGGTCATGCTCTCTCTCTCTCTCTCTCTCTCTCTCTCTACACTACGCGTACATAAGTTGGTCAGGAACATGATGTTAATTCTTCAGGCGCCTGAAGAGCCGGAATGTCCTGAAATCAATGCAAGCTTTTGCCAAAGTGGGTCCCAATGTTTGCCCCCGCCACAGTATTCATGACACCTTAGCCAGGGACAGACACATTGCTTGGTGGCTCACTCAGCTGGCTGTAACTGGTGCAACCTAAGAAAAGCCAGTGAGCGAGGATTCTCAGTAGGACTGGAGTCCGATGACGGTTCCATGAGCCTTTAGTGGTCCCTGCTGGGGGCCCGGATAGCTTTTCAGCATTACTCCTCAAAGCCCTCAACACGCTGGCTGAACTCTACACCACTTCTCAATACATCCCATTCTCTGCAATCAGAACGTTCATCCACAACTATTTTAGACATTCCTTGCCCCGTTAATGCCCTAAACCCTAGCTCTCAGCACTTGACCCCTTTCCTCAGGCCTGTGACAGTGGTGACAAACAGCAACCTCAACCTCAACGCCCACACCCCTGAACTCTCGTTAGGATCCACTTGGTAGGGCTTTCAAAGGGCTAGGCGTGTAGCGGTAGGCTTAGCCTTAGAGGGAGTCTTTGTTTTGGGGGTGTTCTGGGCCTCAAGGATTAGGGTGAGGGGCTGAATAGTAATAGTAATAGTAATAATAGTAATAACAATAATAATAGTAGTAATAACAATAATAGTAATAATAATAATAATAATAGTAGCTCCTCGCATTTAGGCTCTGGCGCGGTGTAGTTAAGAGTTTAGGGTTTCTGCGCTTTGGGTTTTGGGGCTATCTACCAGGGCCTTTTTCCTGGTTAACCATCTGCATGGCGCGAAACACTAGGCACAAATACATACCTTTCTTAAGATTTGAGAAGCCCGAATGTCCTATACTTCTAGATTCGTCAAAACAAGGATTGCGCTGCTCTTCTCAACTGCAATCCCTTACCACAACTCTCAGATCTAAAAGCTTCAATCCGGGTGTCCCATGCAGGAGGTGTTTCTAACCTCAGTGACAATGACCTGGTGCGGAGACTGGTGAAGGCTGCTCAGTTTGGCATATAGTCATTATCGTTTCCATTAAAATGGGAAACCCCAGCACAGACAATCCTCAGTATGGGAACCCTCAACATGGCACCCCTGATCTTACAAAACTCCCATGGAGGCTTCTACGTTTGTGTTGTTCTTGGATGTAGGCTTCTACGGATTCTACGGTTCAGCAATGAGGGCGGGCACGGTTGATGACTTGATTGCTCAGTCCATTGTTTGAGAAGGGCGGGAGGGGGTTGTCAAATTTAGTCGAAGGAAGCTCCCAACATCTTGGGGTTCTCAGCATACAACCCCATAGTTGTGAGAAGCCTTCATGCAAGCTTTTGCACACTTAGGGAGCTTCAGAATTGTGTCTGGGCATATGGCGCTGGTTCGCATGCGAAGTATTCTCAAGTGGCCGCAGCACAGATTTTGCATGTATCATGGGTGTTCATGCTTGGTATTAGCTTGAGGTGTTGTGTACATGCTCTGGCTTCTGTAGTGTAGCCGAGGGCGGTGGGTCTGACGTGGGTTTTCTTGGCATACAGCTCCCCACGATTTATAAGAGAACGACAGGTACTTGGTGGTTTCCCAAAATTACGGGTACCTTCTTGGGGTTCTTTAAAAAGATGTTGAGGTCCTCTCCCTTACATTGCGCAAACCCGGCCATGGCCCACAAGACCAAACCCCGATTTCCTGCTAACCCTCCCACGAATCGAACACGCAAATTTTCTGTAGCTTCAGCAAATTTGTCCTACTGTTGCTAAGGAAAACCTAAATGCGACGCGAGCACTATAGATATTTTTGCTGCATTGCCCAGGCCTGGTATGACCACGTTCGCGTCATCAGGGACAAACGGCTCCATGCAACCATGAATCACCAGGAGCAACTTGGCGAGCACCTAGGTAGGAGTACACCCCCCTTACGAGCAGGTCATAGCCTACCTGACCCTGTATGGGAAATTTAAACAATTCGGGATACACGCCACAAATCTAGGGGACATAATCCCAAAAAAATAGCTTCTGTAGGGTCCAGGTATACAGTAGTATATACAGTAGCCCCTTCTCATGAACTTTGTCTGCAATTGTGTTTCATAATGATTTGCTTACCTTTCTTTGAGCAAGCCCGACAGGGATCATAGGCATTGACCTACTGGTTGTTAGTAGGCAATAAGGGAATATAATCCCTATATGGGGGTTTCCCAAAATTATGGGTACCCTTTTGGGGATCCCCATAATAAGCACCATAGTATTTTGGGGTCTATATTGGGATTCCCCTATTTTGGGAAACTACCATATAATATATTCCCATATTCCCTACTAACCAGCAGCAAAGGGTTACGGATCCACCTTCGCGCGGCTTAGGGTTTGGGCTGTAGGCTTGCTACAGTGGAGTAATTCTTCAGATGGAATGTTCTAGCACACCACAGGGTTCCCTTTGAAAGAGTTGCCTCTGCTCACCTTGCTTGAAGTGTGTAAGCTGAACATCATGGCTTCTTGTTCGACATTGTTTGTACCCGGATGCCGGGGCACATGACATGCACCACGTGCCTGTGATGCGGCTGCTCATGGAAGTACCCTAGGGATCCACGTTTACAAATAATACCTACATTGGGCCCTAAAGTGTGTAAATATTACCTACATTGGGCTATTTGGATCTCTAGGGGTACTCTTTCAACGCCTTACGTGCGGCAGGTTTCAAGGGGGAGTGGCTGAGAGTTGACGGGTAGTTGTGGTGCAAAATCAGACTCACAAGCAAACTAGATTCCCAGAGGGTCCAAGTACCCAATAGTTAGGTACTTGGGATTTGGGTAATACCAACTATAGTACAGGTTTTGGGTAGGTATATGATTATTGGGTACTTGGACCCTTGGGGATTCCTGTGGGCGCCCAACTTAACCAGCACTACTTCAGCTGGGCTCACTTTTGCTGTTGTCTTCGCACGGGTAGCGCGGATGGAACGTCCGCAGCAGGGGTTTCCTGGTAGCTTGTCTGACAATTTCTTCATGCCACCCGATGAAATCTCACACGTACTTCCACCTCCTGCACATACTTCTGTTCCCAAGCCATAAGCGATCAGTCCTAAACCCTAAACAGTATACAGCCAATCCCAAACCCTTAGCCCTCCCGAATTCAGTCCCCATTCCCCAAAAACTTGTGGGTTGCTGATAGAGAAGGAGGGAACGGATCCGCTATATCCTATATGCCCTACATGCCCTACATACCCTACATACCTGACATACCGTAAATACCCTATATACCTTATATGCCTTATATATACCCATTAAGTAGTCCCCGTCTTCAAGTGTGGGCGCAGATCTAAGGATGCTAAGCAGGGTCGCAGGCCGGGCCGACATCTACTGTGGAATTTCTGCAGTTTTAGGGGGTTTGGGGTTTCAGGTTTAGAGGTTTAGGGTTTAGGGGAATTGTTTGCCTTGGTTTAGAAAGGAATGGGAATGAAAGTGAAAGTGGAAGCTACGACGAACGTGCTTGGGGAATTGTAAAGGGGTTGCTCTACCTCCATTGTCCTGCATTTAATACAAGCAAGCTACAAGAGTAGGGATTTTTGGGGGCGGGCTATAGCTGACTAGGACCCAAGGCATCCTGTTTTTTGAGGGCCATAAACCTAAAAAGGCAGAAGACAAAATGCGAAACTCATGGATTATAGTAGAGCGCCCCTTGCGGAGGATCCTTACATCGAATGAAAAGGATTCTGCCGGTTGGAGCATGTAAGGGGTCCTTTTTTGGGAGACATGCTTGTACTCGCCAGTATTGATGTACGGAAAGTTGCCTGACTCTGCGCACAGTCATGACATCAGTGTGAGGGTGTTTCTACTTTAGGCGTGGGAGTGCACAGGCATAGCTTTTCGTGCTTCCGACCATGGACCTCGCTCTTTCTGCCAGTTCCTGCTCGCTGCGGTAAGCTTCGGCAATACAGCCCAGAATGCATCACAGCGGGTTCTGTGTGAAAATGACTTCAGGGTTACTTGGAATGTGGCACGCGATTCCTGGTTGGTGGAGCCATGCAGTTGATGTCAGCTATAGTCTAGACTCCTAAAAGGTTTTGTAATAAGAGAGTATACAGGGGAGTATTCTAGGGGCTGTTAAGGGGGATGCTTGGAGTTTAGACTGTAGCTCACGTAACACCACAAGATCCTTGAAGGTTGTCCTGCTATGGTGTCAGCGCAGCCCGGGTAAGCGCTGAAGGTCCGCCTCTGCAGCACTGCAAGTCCTGAAAAGGCATCAGCCACTCAAGAATTATGAAGGTATTGTGACTCCTGACATTTGTGGATCCCTAAAAGCCTCCCTATTTCACCGTGAGAAACTAGGTTCACAATGCGGCTAACTGGGGTTGCTACATCGCTTATGGGTGTAATAAGTTGGGTTAGGCCCCCAGTCACTATTAGTAGTATATTTGGAATATATATGAAACCTGGTATAATTGCCACTATCCATTGTGGTCACTATTAATGGGCCGGGGCCCAGCCTCAGTTATAAGCCCTAAACCCCAAACCTTAAACCCTAAACCTTCAACCCTAAACCTTGAACCCTTCACCCTAAACCCTTATAAACCTTAAACCCTAAACCCTAAACCTTAAACCCTAAATCCTAAACCGTCCCCCCTGACCCTCCAAGTAGGCCGTGGTGGTTCGCTGACAGGCTGGAAGCTGAAGACAGAAGAAGCAAGACGGCGAGTCGAGCATAAAACAAAGATGAAGGCATTTGGGTTTAGGGTTTAGGTTTTTATGGTTTTAGGGTTTAGGGTTTAGAATAGGCTGGTCAGTTTAGGGTATTTAGGGTTTAGGATTTAGGGTTTAGGGTTTAGGGTATAGTCCCCCTTGAGTAGATAGAATATGCGGTATATAGGGTTTTTAGGGTTCAAGGTATAGTCCCCCTTAAGTAGATAGAATATGGGGTATATAGGGATCTTATTAGAATATACCCAAAGCCATATTCTATCTGTGACTCTAACCCTGGCTGGTCGGGTGTTAGGTTTAGAGTTCAGGGCCGTACCTGCGGGCCCAATAACCTACAGTAGTTGTTTGGGGGTGTACCTACTAAGTAGCGGGTAGTTACTATTAATAGTAAGCAAGTTACCCCACTAAGTGGGGTAATAGGTAGCCCCTAAACAAAGTTGAGGGCATCATTCTAAACCCATAATGATACATGAGTAGGTTTGTGGGCCGCAGACTTTCTCCTTTGCTTTAGGGGCTTCCGAGTATGTTTGACTTGTGCTTTTAATAGATTATTGCCAAGACCCACAACCGTAAACCTTCTTTTCCAATATCCCTATATATCCCCTATACAATCCCTATATAACCCCTATATCATCCCCATAAAGGCAAGGCCGCGGGAGGTTGGAGAGTGATGGTTGGAGAGTGATTGGGGTCGAGTAGCCAGATGGGAAATTGAAGGTTCAGGGTAGGTGAGCTTCAGAGCTTCGTAGTAACTAGTATCCCAAATATCAGGGCTCTGGGTCCCAAGTAGTAGCATCTGAATGAAAGGTTTGGGCACTTACAACCCAAATGCTTGGCACTTGTACCTTCAGGGCTTGTGTGCATTGATCCCTTTAGTTCAGGCGTACGGGCGTTGGGTCTACAAATTTAGGTTCGAGTTCAGCCTTTTCTTCGGGTTCAGGGTTTAGCCTGCTAGACACAGATGAATTCAACAAGCTTTCAGCTGCACGGCTTTCCATGGCTGCGCCATAAAGTCCTTTCTAATTTACAGAAATGGTATAGAAGGCTCAGAGCAGAGTACACATCTGTAATGGACTTTCGCGAGAGATGGCCTTCCAGAACTCTGAAGCAATTCTAGGGCCCAAGGCGTCCCAAAGGAAGACTCTACAGGCCCCTACGGGCCCCAAAGATTCCAAAATCCTGGTCCTAGTGGCTGCTGCAATCAAGTCCAAGTCCCTCAGTATTGGCTTGCTTGGACCCTGATCCCTAGTCTGAACCCGGATTGGGTTATTTCAGCCACACGGTAGTTTAGGGTTTAGGGTTTAGACCCTTTGAGAAGATGACCCCCAAGCCCTCCAGCACATCAACAGCTTGGACCGCCCTCCCCTTAGTCAATCCAGGCGCTTATCAAACGCAATCTCCTGGAGAGGGGGCCACTCAAGTATTTGGAGGACGGTTTAGGGCACAGGGTTGGGACCTACATGATGCCCAACTATCCGCCTAATCTGGGCGCTTTTATGCTGAAGCTCTACATTCTTACGTTGAATAAACAACCAGAAGATTGGCGGGCGGCCGGATTTCCAAATAGTATTCGTGCCAGAGGATACACTGTGGCCACACAGTTCATGGTTTTTTGAAGATTAAGCCGGACAGATGCAGCGTAACACCTTCCGTAGCCGTACTTGGCAGGGCAGCTGCTGCGCGGACCTAGCATATATTGTCCAAAGATCCGGGCTGAGAGCTATGCGCTTCAAGGCAAGACTTGGCCCCTAAAATGTGCAGACTCAAGCCCAAAGGATCCTAAGTATCTACATGGTACAATACTGTGAAGGAGCAATGTGCTTTGGGTTGGTATCCCCTACATGCGTTGTTCTCAAAATTATAGGCCCATTTTGGTTATAGATTATATTACGGCACCTAATATTTAGGGGTACCAAAATGGGACCCTAATGTTGGGAACTACCCGTATAGCTACTTAGGATCCTTTCGGAAATGAAAGCCTGGAAGCGACTGTCTATCGTGCCTACTGCGTAAATCATTGTGCGTCAATTTGAAGGGCAGGCTTGTCTTGCATGTTATACTGTAGTATTGTTCGGTATATTATAGTATAGTATGATACATTATAGTATAGTGAGGTATAATATAGTATAATATAGTATATGTAATATATTATGGCATACTATAGTATATCATGGTATGTTTTTAATTTAGGTAGACAATTTTGCCGGTTCGCTGAAAACAGGTCTGAGTGTGCACGTGCATGTGCGTGTCTTTGCAGAGGGTACCTTGTTTGCATGCGTTACAAACATCCCTTGTATTATGGGCGGTTTCTTGCTGAGCGAAGTTTCAGTGAAGTTTTGTTTTTTTTGGGATTCCTTCTTGGCGAAAGCGGCTATGTGCATGGCCTGGCAGACTCCATGCCGACGCCCAGTGTTGAGATAAGCCAGCACATGCAACCGCTGTACCCAAGTTTTTGTTTTGGAGAGCATGGTTTCCAAAACACAAGTATGCGCAAGAAAGCCCTGGCAATGAAGAGATTTGAAGCTGCGCAGCTGCATGATAGTGCTTGCGCGGCGAAATTTGACGGCGAAGTTTGACGGCGGAATTTCCGGCAAAGTTTACCGGCGAAAAACTCCGGCGAAGTAGGCGGCAAAGTGCCCGGCGAAAAATGCGGCGAAGTTTCGGCGAAAT
>CAJNIZ010017125.1:11813-30639 GCA_905231905.1 Symbiodinium pilosum
GATTTAATTGTGGCTAGGGGCCTCTGGCTATCTCGTGGATAGTAGGACAATTAAAGCAGGATTTTGAAAAATTCTGTTTCCCCAATACACCAGACATTTTAAATCCTGATTTAATTGCCCCAGGAAGGTAGGTTGATCAAGGTACCTAAGGAGAACTTTAAAATAATGATTTAGAAGTCAATAACTTCTGCATCCATTGCTTTTCTTCTCCTCACACGAAGAGCCGCTGGTCACTGGTTACCCGGTTGTCGCATGGACTGGCTCTCTTCCGAGACGCAAGAGCCTGCAGCACCGGTTGCAGATCCGCACTGTACAGCAGCCGCCGGAACGCCAACACATTGATATCATTTTGGTGGGGAGGCATACAGTCAAGGGTTTTCACGTGCCTCAACTGCTTCTTAATGTTTCCAATGTGGTTTGCGTACTGATTGCTACCTCCTAACACGCACACTTTCCTCGCCTTCAAAAAGGAGTGCTGCAGGCTTGCCAGCCGAATGCTCTTCAGGATGAACTTTGTTATGGTTTGGGTATGGATGCTCTCCTAGCCGACAAGTCTCGGGGATGGACATCGCCGTGATTTAGGCACAGATGCTCTGGTAACCGTACGCTAACCGAGATTATCATGGTCTGGGCATGGATGCTCTGGTAGCCGGCTGCTCTCGGGGATGGAACTTATCACGATTCAGGCACGGATGCTCTGGTGACCGTATGCTCTGGGGATGAAGGTTGTCATGGTCTGGGCATAAAAGCTCTGGTGGCCGGTTGCTCTCGCAGATGGGCATCGCTCTGCAGATGCAAACAAGGATGTCACAGGCAGGTCTCTCAATAGTATGTAACATATGGAGACGGTGACACTTTCAAAAACGGTCCCGAAATGGGCGCATGCACGTTAAAGTATCATGGTTGGGCATGGACACAGATGCTCTGGTGAGCATATGCTGCCCGGTTTTGGCATGGATGCTATGGTAGGCGGCTGCTCTCGGGGGTGGACGTTATCCTGAGTTGGGCATGGTCGCTCTGGTGATTACATTTTGACCTCATTCCCGTTTGCGCCTGGATGCCTGGTCATTGAAGGCACTCATGTTTTGGGCATGGAATCTCGCTGCCGGAGTCGCCTCCTGCACAGCAGGAAACTCCACGCCCGCCACGTCTTGCAGCAGTTATTGACCGCGCAGTCAAGTTCTACTGGAGAGTACAACCAGAAGGGATAATTTATAACCCACTTTTTAGGCTGCCCAAAAAACCCTGATAGGATCCACGAACCTGACTGCAGACACGTGACATACAGTTCCATCCTCTCCTCTCCTCTATTCTCTCCTCCATCCTCTCCTCCACCCTATCCTCGATCCTATCCTCTATACTCTCCTCTCTGTCTTAAAGCATCTCCTCCATCTCTCCTCCAGCCCTCCTCCCCCTCTCGTCCATCCTCTCCTCTATCCTCTTCCCTATACCCACCTCCATCCTCTCCTCCGTCCTCTCCTCCCCCCATCCTCCATCCTCTCCTCCATCCCCTTCTCCATCCACTCCTCCATCCTCTCCTCTCTGCTCTCTCCTCTCTCCTCCCCTCTCCCCTCTCTCCTGTCCCCTCTCCCCTCTCGCCTCTCTCCTCTCTCCTCTCCCCTCCATCCCCTCGCCTTTCGCCTCTCCACTCTCTCATCTGTCCTCTGTCCTCTCTCCCCTCTCCTCTCTCCATTTGTCTCCTCTCTTCTCCTCTCGTCTCCCTCCTCTCCTCAAGTCCAAACATGACGCCGGTCCAGTCCTGCGCTGCGCGACCAGGCCAATCCTCGTGACTGTTGACACTTTTGAAGCGCAAAGACCAAACGCAAGTCCAAAAGTGAAGACAGTCCTGCGTTTCGCGACTACGAGTACGAGGTATGCGCGACACCCGCGAACGCTTGCGCGACTTTTGGTCACCTCTTGGACCCCTGGACCCCAGCCTAAAAAATGGAACCCTTCTGGGGAGCATTCGGGAATATCACGACCGACTTAATTTTCTGTGCTACGCAACAAAGATGAACATGCTTACAAAAGATCCTGCGAATTGCCAGTTGCAAGTTATCCCCTATCATCCCGGTTTCTTAGGCGTCTGCCTTTGTGCTTTAGTTTGCTTGGCAAACAAACTGTCAAGACTCCTCATCAGGCGGTCGGAGGTGAGAAGTTGTCCTTGTCATGCCTGAAATTCTCAAGGAGGTCATACTAAACGAGACGTGTTGCGAGATGATCTGACACGATTCATTGCCGAAAGAATGCTTCGCACAGGAACTGCTATTCAGGTGGGATCCAACTAACGACAACAGGTGCTCGAGCGGGTGCCTCTATTCACAGGGCCCCGTGCTTCCGGCACCGTACACACCACCGCAGTCGCTCAATCAGGATCATGACTTGCATGTGCGCGCCATGCGTTCTGTGCCTCGAGTGAGCGCCGTCGATCTTTTTGGGGGTTTCTCTTCCAAGCATGAGACTATTGCAGCTCCCACACACAGAGGCAGCAACACCTCCAGCATCCAGAGCTAACTCTTGAAAACTACATGCGGTTACCGGCTTGGCGGGAGGAAGGTAACTCAAATCCAAGGCCAGCACAAATCAGGGACAGCGCGACAGAAATCAAAGCAGAGACAAAGACCACAAAGATGATGGTGATGAAAATGATGATGACGACGATGAGCGTGATGATGGTGATACTGTTTTTGGAATTGCATGAAGTGGACCTTGTTTGGGCAAATGCCAAATGCCACCGGCAAGACCTCTCCAAACATGGCGGGAACCAAATAAATCCCTGATCTACTGGTTGCATCTGGTTCAAATTCAATCTCTGGAGGCCTTACCAGTTGCAATGTGGATGTTCAGCTTGTAATTGGACACATACAGTTGTTGCTCCACCCCTCGTGTGCCCCTCTGCCACAGCAGACTAGACTCAAGTGACTCAACACTCTAGCTCTGCTGGCTTTTGAGGCAAGCTCTGCCGGCCTTGTCCTTGTACTTTTCTCGGAGGGCAGCGATTAGCTCAGCCTTGCAACTCAGCTTTCTGTGCTACGCAGGAACAAAATAGATGGCTTATGCAGACAGGAGGCACAATGGTCAACCTCGCAAACAACACTAACAAGAAGCAAGAGAAAAGTGTCTTGCACCGATGGTGAAATTGAGAAGAAGACAGAGGTAATCTTGGAAGCCAAGCCTTCACGCAAGCGTTTGGACATCATCTACATTCGGAAATCTTGGCTGAACACGACAGCACACGACCGCAGAACATACAAGTCAAAATTGGCAAGGCCAAGGTTTGCAAATGCAGGCACACAAACACAGTGAGGACAGCCCTTGATTCAGCTGCGTTGACCGCTGTACAGATCGGTACGCCTTAGCCGTGGTGTCCACAGTGCTACTCATCACCGTCTAAGTCAACACAGGTGGGCGCTGTGTTGGAGACGAGCGCAATCCTAAAGGCCCGGCCGCGAAGCTCTTTTCCGGAGTGGGAGGACTCCTCTGTTGTAGCTGTCTGTCTCTGGTGGGCCTGGCTGGTGTCCAACCAATTCAACTCCGCGACGTGCGAGTATCTGTTAGAGGCTTGCGAATCCTGCATGACTTCATCCTTCACCTCATCTTTGACTTCATCCTTGACTTCGTCCTTGACCTCATCCTTGACTTCATCCTTGACTTCATCCTTCGCTTCATCCTTGACCTCACGCGGCGTTTCGTCGCGGTGCGCACGGGCTTCCCCAGCATTAAAGATCGCTTGCTCGCTTTCTTGCTCCTGCTTGACTGTCACCTGGCAGGACCGCAAACTGGAGGTCAGATTGATGAAGTGCTCCCGCAACCATTCAGCTGCAGCGCTGGCATCCGCTTTCTCGACCATGAAGGGCTGCAGCCACTGAGGCAGAAGGCTAGCTTTCCTGTGGACAAAGGAAACAGGCACAAGAATGTCACTAGAATGCTAAGTAATGCTCGGAATTCACGTCACGCTGAAGCAGCAGCATTAAATTCGCCTCGGCCTCAGGCTGACAGGCGTCTGGAACAAGCTGACCCCCCCCCAACCCCTTGGGCCCCTCAAAAGTCCTACCCGATGACAGTCATTTTCTGGACCAAGCCTTGCCAGACTCTTCTTACCTTGTAAGCGCTTTGCAAATCTTTGCTTCCTCTTGTCAACCAGGCTGCCGAGGCGGATGCGTGCTAGCGCTTACAATTAAGCCTTAACAAGTTCTTGTCCTCAACCCTAGACTAGGACAATTTACACACAGGCATTACTGTGAAATGCTTGCATTTCAAACTTCTGGTCCCAGTGGCCGGCCAAACGCCGTACACTTTACAAACACAAGACTTTATAAAGATATGCTCAGTCAACCTTCCGTGTGAGATGGAGTGGCGCAGCACCATCATTTCTTCTTGGAGTGCTGCCGCCTCTAGCGCCCGCTTCGAACTTACTGCTTCGTGGCTTCCATACGTCCGAACCCCCATATGCTGGACAAACTCTGCCAAGGTTCCCCAACTCCGCCCAGCGGCTGTCCAACAAAACAAGAGCACCAAAATCATTCGGATGACGAATGCAGCGCCCCAGAGCCTGTGCAACTGCATGCAATGCCTTCGACTCGTACCAGGCATCACCAGATACTGCACCAAGCGAACGAGATGTCCAAAAATCATTGCAGGCACGCTTTTGAGCAATTCTTTCTTCCGTGAGATTTGGGAATGGGATTCCGATGCACACAACCCCCCGTGCAAAGTCGTCATCGAAAGAAACTCCTTCGCTCATTCTTCCCCGGTACACCGCCAGCAGGAGGGCCTGTCCAGCCTGCGAAACTGCGATTTCGTACCTCTGCTTGGCAGCTTCATAAACTCTGGCTGCAGAGGCTGTTGATTGCTGGCACATAGGTGCAGGTTCCACCACAATAGTGCCTTTTACATGCTTCAGCTGATCCAGGATGCTCGGGCCACTTTTGGAAATCTCTTCTGGCAATCGCTCCACAGCACCGCGGGATCGACGCTTGGCCTTGGCCTTTCCAGAAGCTCTTCTCTGGTTTGGTAAAATCCTTGCTGACGAGTTGCACGGGCTTTCGTCCCAGGTCGCCATGCACCGCTCCAGAAGGTCGTACGAAGGCAGGAACACCAGAATTCCCGCAGGGATTGCTCGGCAAAGTGTGACCAACGCTGTACCTATCGAATGCAGAAACGATGGTCGCTTCCAGGCATGGAAAGTGCATTCCAGCTTCGAATCAGCAGCAGGCAGGGCTTGCGCTACACTCACGACGGTCAAGGCGCTTCTGCCCACGACATGGTTTGCCGCCAGAGCGGGAAGGGCTCTTGACTGGAAAGTGGGGCCAAGCTCGGAAATCGTTGCAGGCAGAGGTGACAGTGTCCCTGACATGAGCAGCATGCTATGAAGTTCTGACACGAGACTTGCAAAGGTCCCTTCTGCACTCATCAGCCAAGTTTGCAAGGCTGGTCGTTGACCTTGACCCTCTGGTCGAGCATGGATCACGTATAAGTCTGGACTTCGCGCTGCTGCTGCAAGCTGACCAAGTAAGGAGGCCGCAAGCTCAAGCTGCGCGCCGAGCTGCGCGCCGCTTGCGCCGCTTCCACGAGCTATTTCTCGAAGCAAGGCTTCCCCACGCGGCTCACGCGCTGCGGAAGGACTTCGGCACGCAGGGTCAGGGCGCAGCAGTGGTTCAGAGTCGAGCTTGAGCGCCCGCAGGAAGGCTGAGACTTGACGATGCTCTGGCAAGTGAGGAGCATACGTTATGGCTTGATTTAATTCGCCCAGAAAACCACAAATGCGACCAAGCAGTGAGCAAAGAGGTCGCAAGGTGCTCGTCATACTTGCAGTTTTGCGCCTGCGTTCAACAGCCAATGCCCCGTCATCAGAGCGTGCCATGTCAAAGGCTGCTGAAACAGTGGCAGGAACCATGAAGCCACCCAGTTCCTCTGATGATGTCGCTGCAGCCAGGGGTACAGAAAGCCGTTGTGCTGCCGCACTGGCCGGTGGCTTCTCACCATCTTCGCCCAGCCAGCGCTTGATCACTGCTAGAGCATTCCTTGCCTGGTCGAGAGAAATCTCTGCCGACCCCGCATCACGACAAACACCTTCAACGTTATGAGCTTCATCCAGTACTACAATCCGTCCACTGAGATCTGCACAACTGAGCCCTGCAGCTTGGCGCACGGATGGGTCCAGAACATAGCTATATGGGCAAAATACCAGCTCAGCATGTCTGGCAATGGAGTGTGCGACATAATAGGGGCAGGAGTTAGTAGAGCTTCCAAACTGAGCCATGTCCTCAATATCCCATGGCTCAGAACCGCGAAGGCGAGCATTTGCCAGGTCTGGCAGGTTTGAGAATGCGAGACCTTCATGGAAGCTGCAAGTTTTCTGTTGCCGTGCTTGACGACACGCCTGTCGAAGCTGTCCATCGTCTTCCGAAGATCTCAGCACTTCATCCTTGATGCACAGTCCAGCGCCTCTCGAGCCAAGAACAGCCGTGATTGGTCTGTATGGAGTTCGCCTCAATTCACGTATCGCCTGCCGCACCTGGGCATGCGTTCGCGTAGCATACATCAATTGCGGTGCAGATCCAGTCTTGCTCATTCGATGGCGCTGCCAGGCGAGGCAGGCGCAAAGCACAGCTGCCGTTTTGCCGGTGCCAGTTGGGCTTTCCAGCACTGCGTGCTTGCCCAAGACCAGTGCCTCCAACACATTCTGAATGACTGCTCGTTGGGGTTCCAGCGGCTGCTCAAATGGAAAGAGGACCTCAATGCCTCCGAAATTAAGCTTGTACCTTGCATGCTGCTGAATGAGCGGACAGGGCTGGCAGCTGACAAGGCCAGGTCCACTTATGCAACCGGATTGCGTCCTGAGCGCAAGATTTTGCAGGCGCTCTGCAAGTGCGTCGACTGGAGAGACAGCGTCCGAGCTCCTCCCGGAGCAGCGTGTTGCGGAAGCGCCTTGTGGCTGCGATGCCCGAGGTGTCCGCGGCATTGATGTCGTTGTGCCATTTCTGCCCGAGGCCGAGGCTGGCTCCGAGGTGTCAACCGGGATGTCTGATGTTTGATTGTTTGTCTGTGTTCGCGGTGGCTGCGCTGGTGAGGCTTCAGCTAGCCGAGCGCGCTTGGCGCCTCCTGCAGCATCCACCTCACTGAAGGAGGTGGCGGATGCAGCATCCTCCGCCCGAAGAGCAGCTTGCAACAACTCGTCATCGTCATCACTTTCCCACATGGCATGCCTCCGAAGTACCAGGATTCGCAAAGCAACCCTGCAGCTGACAGCTAGTGGTGGTTTTCAATCTGGTTCTTGTGATCTTACGGGATCTCTCCGCTGAAGTTGCATGTACTTGATTGCCCACAGGCTACAACCTGCAGCACTCAACACTTCTGCATGGAAAGCAATGCCAGGTCCCTCGAGTTAAAGCCATGTAAAGCTCAAATAATTGCAAAATGATCAAAGCAACTGGAGACGGTGGCAACTTGCCTTCTGCAAGAATCTGTTCCCCCACCAAGCTCGTGCCTGCGCAAGGACTTCAACTAGCACACGGTGCGTAAAGGAAGGCACTGCCGGGTCCGTCACCACATCCCACAATCAATACCTCCGACCTCACAAAAAGGACAGGTTTGGGTTTGAGCGAAAAACCGTTTCCGCGGTATGTTTCGGTGCCTCACGATGTGTCTAGTCGGGACATCTTTGGCTTACCATCTCATACCATCTCAAACCTTGCGTTCCAACTTGACAGGGCGAGGTTTGACACGATTTGCGGCCCCTCCATCTCCACGTATCATTCGCAGCCATGCAGATTCAGCAAACAGGGGGGCGCGCAGCCGCCACGATTCCTGCCAACCATCACACCAAGCGGAACCAAGATGCGGGCTCCGCTGTTAGCCAGTCCGCAAGAAGCTCCTGGAGACTGGGAACATACTGGAGGCAATGGGATGCACCTTTAAAAAAGTCCTTCAAGTGCTCCCATTTCACATACCTGCAGCAGCAGTGCAAGTTTCCTGGAAATTGCTTTGGATTTTGGGCTTGCTGGCGCATTCCTGACAGATTTTCGTGCCCATACTGGCATTAGCACAGGCAGCATGGACAATGCACCAACACACTCAGACTCCGCTAGACACAAACCAAAGGCCCAGGAACAGTTTGGGGCCGCATGTATTCGAATGCAACAAGCTGCCGCAACGAGGAATGCCAAGTTTACGCATTCATGTCTGCAGCAAATCCAACTGAGAAGGAAACCACTCAAACCTCAGGGAAGGACTTGGGACTGCAGAATCACTCTGTCCACGTTTGTCTATCTTGCCAGGCGGCGGCTCGAAAACTTTCTCTTGATAGCGCTTCGACCAGTACAGGGGATCAGCATGGGAACGCCTCAGGCGGTCTAGAGACGTCTGAGCAGCACAGGATGCTGTCAACATGTCTACTCAGTCAGCATACTCTGAAGCAGCGCCAGGAACCTTATTACATTGAATGCGGTGTTGCCAGTGACCTGCGCTCTAGACAGCAAATGAGAGCGGTTTAGCATTGACCTGACCTCCTCTACAAGGCCAAATCAATTGGCACATTCAAAAGCACCAAATGACTGTTTGGGTTTCACCCAGCTCGTGGTCCTGTAACAAATGTTACCTACGCGCAAGCCGCACTCGCTCGCTGTGTGTTGCTTTGTACAGAGGAGTCCATGGCAGCGGAGTCCACGGGATCACCGAAGCCAGACGGAATGGACCGGACTCAACAGGCGAAAGGCCCGGAGAGAAAAGAGGGGAACAAGGCTGCAAGAGCAAGCTGGGGTGCCTACGGCACCCCTCCAAGTCTCTGTTCAAGTCACGCAAAAGGAAGTAGAAAGGGCAAAGATGCCAAAGCCTTTCAGCATGCACCAGACTTATCTAGGCTGAACCCGCTGGCCTTACTCCTTCCTTTGTGCCGGTGGAATGAAACAGAATTGCATGGCTTAGGCCAGAGCCCTGAAGGCTTCTTCTCGACAAATCGCTCGGCATCAATGCCTGAAGCTGCAGAAACTCAAGTTCAACAAAAGCTTTTCTCACGCACACTGCGTACCGCTTGCAGTATCAAAAATCCAGCCTGACATGCGAGGCTCGGCAAGCTCTTGCTTGGAGTGAAACAGCTACGTTTGACTGGCCACACTGTCAAATCATCGAACATTCCACACTCACACGAAGTTGCAGGGGGGCTTCAGCTTCAGCAAGATCATGCAGCATCTGATTTCAGGGCATACTATGAACAATGCCAGGTTGTGGTAATGGCCTCTTGCTGTAAGCCAGCTCCGACATGCCCAGGTTGCTTGAACCAGCATGCGCAAAAATTGCAACGCCTGGGCCACAGATCCAACGCCTCTGTGGCAGGGGAACCCTGTAAGCATGTGAACTATATAGCCTCACGAGTCGTGAGAGCCAGACGTGGACAGCTCTGAGGAGCATCCCGGACTGCAGGATCTTTTTGGCACCTTCCGCCTACACTCTGCAAGATCAGATTTAATGTATGTCCTGCAGAGCCAGTGAGAAAGCAGCCAGCTTCGCAGGATCTTTTGCGATTTCTACAGGTGTATGAAACTTTGCGTTTAATAGGCGTTCGTTTACGTGCGCTAAGATTGAAGCACGGCTGCAGGCGAGCGTGATGCAAGGCTGATCGTTTAACATGCATCTCACCAGGCTGTCCTTCCAGGCCACGACTGCGCAATTCTTCTCCGTTCCGGTGCAAGATCAGCCCAGGAAGACTGATGCAATATGAGATTCAGTCAAGACCTGCGATGTGTTGCCTTGGCAACACCAAGGTTCGCCAGCAACTTCGCTTATCGTAGGCTTCCTACAAGAGGTAACCAAAGACGGCAGCTTGTATCACAGAAGCTACCTCTAGCAGGATTGGCACTGTACATGCTCTGCACGCAATGCTCGCGATGCTCGCGATGCTCGTACCGCATTGGGAGCCCAGCGCAGACTCCACTGCAATAAGAAGTGAGAGCTGCTGAAACACTTATTACCCGATAGCCTCCCCAAAACTTTTGCGAATCCACAGGTGGCATGTTCTGCTGCTCCTGAGAGTCTACGGCTGCAATGACAGGCCAGCACTCAACCGTGCTCACTTCTTCTTCTCCGGGGGAATTCGAGCATAGTTACAGCCTGAAGTAGGCATACTACATGCAGAAACTGATTGAGTTCGCTTGGTGATTTCACCTCATGTGACTCAGGCTACGACCGCGGTCCATATCAAATTTCACCTCGTCATGGCTTTTGACTGTAAACTAAAGCAGCAAGCACAGCATTGCGCTGCAAAGTTTGGTGAGGGTGCCTCGAGGCCGGGGGGCAGGGCAACTCCATCTGGAACTCGCTGCCACTGTCGTGAAGCCACCTTGACGCGAATTGAACTCCGTTATTTCAATGAGGGGCAATCATGACACTTGGCCAATGTTAGCTCGGCTGAGACAGCCGCAAATTTGACATCGTTGGCTTTCGCTTGTGCTCGAGCTTTGGTCAGCAGCCTTCCCAGGCTTGGGGTGACATGGCCAGTGCTCGTGCCAACATTACCCAGGCTGAGAACAGCACCTGACTAAGTCCTGCAACTCATGCAAGCCCTTCAACTTGTTCATAGCAGACAACTCAGGCTTTAGGAGGAGGTCCTCCTTTTCTGTTGCACCAGCCTCAGGTCCCAAAAGCTAAACGCAAAAACTTCTATTCCACTGCTAGCAGCCACCGAGTCACGAAAGACACTCCAGCATCCTTCAGTAATTCCTGCGCAAGCACTTAGCAAAATGCGATCTCTCTTCCGGGTACTGTCAAGCGTTCATAGGTGGCCTTTAACTCCTTGACACCCATCTTGCCGAGCTCAACTGCTTGGGCCTGACGTGCCAGGCCGTTCCGTGTGCTGACGAGGCAGCAGATATGCCTCCATCTCTGCAGCAATGACAGCAGCGGTAGAAGGCGGAAGTGGCTTGGCATCCTGAAAGTTTCTCATAGCTTGATTCAGAATGGGCTCAAGCTGAAGCGCCTGCAATTTTGAAGTTGCAGCTCACCGTTCAATCACGTGTACAACACATTCGACTTCTGACCTCCACAACTTCGATCACATCACCGTTCGTGTCGTTTGCACCTGTCAGTGCCAAAGCTCACCGCACCTGGTGCCGGTATTCACACGGTGTGAGCTGGGCAACCCCTTACTGCAGGCATCACATCAGGCCTGCACCCTTCGCGCTTGCAGATGAGCTGCTAGACTCGGCGTGCGCGCTGCATAACAAGATGACACTATGCCTCTCCGTCTCAAACCAAAACCTCTGAGACAGAAGCACTGCTGCTACGGCTGCCTGGGCATCACGACACGCATCCTCGCAAAATTCCCAAGACTGATGGCTTGGTCTCGGATTCCAGCTGCTCTTGCTGCCACTGCCACTTCTAACTCGCTTCCTAGGACAGCTCGCAGGTGAGCATGAGCTGACAGACCGGGACAGCACAGCTGTTTCCATGAAGCACCTTTTAATGGACTCGAGGGCTGCGAGCCGCGCTGCCTCCACAAGGATTTCACCATCCAGCGCGAGCACGCCCGTTCAAAATGACATTTAAAAAAGAAAGGCATGCCATGCGCAAGATGGTTGCCTTGGCGCCGCCCCGACCCTTCGGACTACCGCCATCTCGTTCTCGACCTTTGAAAAGGTGCAAACATCCTGTGCGGAGACGGCGTGGCAGGCATACGCATGGCTTGCGCGTAGTTCAGTTGTATTCGAGGGCTGCACGCTTATCGCCATCTTTCCCCCTGTCATTTCCTCTCTCGCCTGCCAAGAGGTCTGAACTGCCCTCCCACAACGGCGCAGAATGAAGTCTCACTTAAGGCCGGGTCGGTTTCCGCGACGGGCAGGTGATTGTCGCCGAGGAGAACGAGACCGCCTTGGCACGGCAGAAAAATCGTTGACTGCTGCTGACAACATTTCACGACTCCACTCATGCCTTTCTAGCAAGCCAACGGAAAAGCAAAAAAAGATCAACAAAACAACAACCCTGGCACAGCTTAAAGCATCGATGGCAAATCTGAAGAGCCGCGGCCGCCACCTTGACCGTGACCTTCGATCTCGCCGGTCTCGCTCACCTCTCTCGCGATCACGGTCACGCACATCACCTTGGTGCCACGCCGAAGCCAGTCTCGCGTGGCCCTGGAGCCAAAAACAAGAGTGAGTGATGAACGATCCCGACGATCTCGATCATGTCTGCGATCATTTCCTCTATCACGATCTCCTGGGCAGCATTGACGCCAGCAGATTCCCTGATTTAGGTCCACATGTTTCAGAATTCGGAAGCCACAACAGACACTAGAGCCCTTGAGAATACCCACGCAAGTCCGTCGTGACCTTGGGTCTGTACCCCTGAGGCCTAGGGCACTCTCGCTGTCTTTGCTTTGCACGGGGAATAGGGCCTTAGGGATGTTGGGCAAGATTACACCCACGACGGGTCTGGATTTCGAGAATTACGCGAGACGCTGCAGGGACAGTGTAAAGGCATACTTGTCCAAACAAGACTTCAAAACGAAAAACAGTTGTGACTGAGCAGGCTTGGAAGGAGGTCAGGTCCCTCAAGCTTGAGCCGTACGTACTGTGGTTCCCTACGCGGCAGGGGAAGCATCTTTTGTGGCTTTTTAAACAACAAACGTCCGCCTACTTCAGAACAACAGTTTCTTCTTCAGGCCTCACGCCCTTTGAGGGCTCCCATTTTCACAGGAATGAAAAACTAGGTGGGAATGGCTTTCACTGCCACATACTGAAAAATCGAATTAGGCTTTGCTAGCCTTCTGGCCCCACTGATATCTACAGATGTTCTAGAACCCTGTGGTCAATTTCTGTCAACGACTCCATTCTTCTTTCTTTTCGCTTTCTTCTACCCTTCTTTCTTCTCCTCCAGGCTCTAGGGAGTCTTAGGACCGCGCTGGGAGAATGCCCCAAGCCCTCGCAACCACCATGTCCATCCGGTCGGCAAGGGGCGCTCTGGGGCTACGCCCCAGGCACGACTTCCCTGGTGGTCGGTTGGAGAAATCGTTTCGAAATGCATGCCCTTATCGATTACAAGGGCTCTTCTGCTTCTTCTTCTTCTACTGGCCATGTGGAATGCTCACGAGGGTCACACCTCCTGGCGGCGCAATGTCCTGCTCAAGCAGTCATGCCCGCGAGGTCCGGAGTACCCACAACTCCCCATCCATCCTATGCCCCACGTGAGAACCCTGTAAACTGAGATTCCGGCTTCGTTTGGACAAGGGATAGCCCTCCTCCCCCCACTGCACATGCTCTTACCTTCCCAACTCTTACACGTTACATCCTGTTACATACAGTCTTCCTCATATCTTCATCCAGCCCCCTTCAGCTGGCATGTAGCGCGGCCCAAACTCCCATCTCCCGCTCTGCTGTGTTCCTGACAACATAACGAGTTTTACTGGAGTCTGTCACTGCTGCCACTCCTTGCACCACAGACGGAAACCTACACTGCTCTACCCCACGAATTGCATAGTCTCCCCTTGAAGCGAAACTATGGTACATCTGCGGCACGCATGCAGTCCTCTCCTTGCTCAATTATGACCTATACGCAAGGTAATGACAAGGGCTTCGGTCCCCTGGTCTGAGTTGAAATGGGCAAAAGCATACTGCCCAAGCCACCCTGCCCTGTAACACAGAGGGCCCTCACACGCAGCCCCCAAAGGGAGCAGCAGGATGACTCGCTAGGTTCTCGTCTTCTATGCGCTACACGCAGTCCAGAAGACAGCCGCAGTCCAGAGGACAGCGCGCGGGCTACGCCCACATCGCAGGGTATCTGTACACGTTGCGAAATGTTCAGCGAAGGACACACGATGCACCTTCCCCGTCTTCTTCTGCTCCCCACCTAGGCGTTACTCCCCAGCTTTGTCCTTCTGATGAATTGGCTCCCACTGCATCTTGACGAAAAATTGCTTTGTGGCCAAAGAAGGCTAGCGAATGAGGTCTTTCCCTTGTCCATTCCCTTGTAAAACAAACCGCACCCGCAGCCCTAAAGTTCCGATGCCAGCATCATTTGCCCTTGCGTTTCACCGCCTCCCCAAATATACTGAGGAGCTTCACCACCGTACAGTAGATCATTTGTGCACGGACTTTACATCTTGCTCCGAAACTTCCCTCGACATCGCGGCTCCTACCAGTGTTTTACCAAATTGCGTGTACACATTTCTCCTTGCACTGTGCCACCTTTGGCTCCTAATTTCCCACTCCCTACACCAGAGAAGCCCCACCAAATCGAACCATGGCATCTAAATCCCCTTACTGGCTCAGGGCTCAGCGGCTTGCATTGTTCGGCACGTTTCTATTTCCAGGGCTCCCCTGCAGGCTTTGCTGCGTGCTCTCCGGGGCGCATGATGAATTCCCTGCTCGTACTTCCTGTCAACTCTGTCATCACTGTACCAGGCTTGTAATGGGCTATCTCGAAACTGTTGTGTTCACTTTGCTCCTTTTCCTCACAGCCACTCACATGTTGCACTCATGTTTCGTGATGTAGGCCTCCACGCTTTTGGCTACAGCCACATCTGTTCCAAACTTGCTGTCGGCCGCCTCCAGGAAGTTTGCGGGCTCAACCTCGTCGAGAAAGTGTCGGCTTGTCTCCCTTCCCTTGCTCCCGCACTATCCAAAGGACCCAACTTTGCATCTGTTCATGTACCATATCCCTAGCAGTTTCCCGCTTCTGTTCTACCAGGCTCGCGGGCTCAGCTGGCTCTGCATGCGCATGCCACGTCCAATCTTCTTTCTTTCCTTGATTTTTTGACTCATGTTCCAGTCTTGCGACCCATTCCAAGTCATCCGAATCCACTTCTCCAGAAGTTTCTGGCGTCACTATCTTTTCTGCCGTTCCGTCCTGCAAGCCTACCATGTCTTCTGTCGGTGTGTGGCAAGGGACCTGCCCTTACTGTTCGGCTCTGGTTCGCTGTCTAATCAGCAGCTCGTCCACTCCTTTTGATTTATCGACCTTTGCTGATTCCGGCGGGGGCACTACTTTCCTTCTTGGATTTGGCTCTCCCCCGTGGCGGCTGTCGCTCTTCCTTTGCTGCCGCGGTCGTCTGCTTCCCGTTCTCCACTTGTTGCGGTTGTGGCTCCTGTCTTTTCTCCTCTTGCAATTTTTGTCTCCCATCCCGCAGTAGCGGGGCGCTTTGCTTCTCTTTCCAAACCTATACTCCCTTCGGTCGAACTTTTCTCTCCCTTTCCTTCTTGGTGGTTTCCTCGTTGCTTCTTGGTCGGCTCCCACTGCAACATTTCTTGGACAATGTCCAGACTGTACACATGTTCCTTCACTTCCTCCCTTTTTCGCGCTTGCGCTGCCTTTTGTTGTCTCCCGCTTGGCTGGTACGCATCGGGGATTTGCGCGTGGAGGATGTTGAGCTTGTCGTTGAACTGGAGGTCAAATTTGTTCTTTGTTTTTCCTCCCTTTCTTTGTCGGTTTCTTCCCTGTATCTGATTTCCTTTCCGACGCTGATCCTTTGTTTGGCTTGTCCACGTCTCGCGTTTCCACGCCTCGGCTTTTGAGGAGATTCATTCTCCCGTGTCGCCCCCGCTGGCGGCCTTCCTCATAGCTTCTTCTGTGGCGCCTTGCACGTATTTCTGGCAGCCAGGTTTGTAGGCGTGAGCCGTCTTGGTTGCTCCTCCACTCCCACAGTCATAGTATATGTCCTCCTCTCTCTTTTTCATTGTCTTTTCCTTCCCGCATTCCACTTTGTCTTGCCTCTTTACCACTCATGAACTTGGCGGGGAGGGTTGTTCTTCTCCGACTCCCGTTGTCGGTAGAGCTTGGTATGTCTTCTCCGGCCCCAACTGAGAGTGGTGCGCGGCGTAGGGCCATGGCTTTCTTTCGCGGCTTCTCTGAAACACATTCCCTCTTAATGCCCAAAGACAACATACTCAGTCTACTCCCCACTGTACTCCTCGGGAACAACGAAAGCTAAACACTGAATCCAAACTCCCCGAAGTTTTACAGAAAGAAAATTTTGCTCCTCAGACTTCCCAAGCTCACCTTTTTCCACAGGAGGGGCTTATTTGACGAGAGTAGTGTGACCTGCAAAGACTGACAACAGATCCACGATGTAAGACACTGCCGAAACAGTATAAAGTATCAATCTTTGGCTCCCGCAGAGAGGCTTCGGCTCCCCTGGCTCGATCTCAAACGGCAACGGATCCCCAACCTCACCGAGGGCCGGCACGTAAGGCCCCCCCAAGGAGGCGGCAGGGAAGACTTGAGACAAAATGGCTACGGTCAATCGCTTTTTTCTTCGGGCTCAAGGGGTTTCTACAACCCCCCGCGGGCAACGCCCGAAGCCCCTCGCAGGAGGTCAATTTTTTTTCTTTAATTCCCGGCTTTAGAGAGGGCAGAAGCCCCCTCCTCGGGCACAGCCCTCGTCCGCACAGTCTCCAGCCATACTGACCCAGGATGACCCAGGAGACCCGAGGTGCTGAGCATGTATTGGTCCCAACATTGCAACCGCGCATTTCACTACCGCCATGATCACTACAATCCAAGCTACCCTCCAGTAGTCGCGGACCCACACGAGAACTTCCCTCCTACTCCAATGGGCTGTGAGAATGAGGTCTCAGACATTGAGCTCCATGTCTCACACCACTCTCTTTGTCTCTCTCGCTTTTTACCTTTGAGCCGTCTGAGCTCCGGAGAAGCCCATGAGACCATGGCTCAGCATTTTCACTGCTACATCTCAACACATTCGTGCAACTCCGCATGGCGCCAAGAGCAAAGTAACAGAAAGGAATAGTCAGTGCTAATAGGCCCCAGAATGCCTAAACTTATGATTTTTAGAAGCCCGAGTCGAGAAGCTTCAGATACGGGTTCCCAGAAGTGTTCCCTAAGCCTGCGTCCTGAAGACTTAATTGAGACTATATGGTAGGTGGTAAAATATGTACCCTCACCTTTAATTAGGGAATAGCTTTTGTATTTAAACTGTTCTAGAAGCATGAGCCCCTCGCGATCTTGGTCTCGTCCTCGCGAATTGCCTTGCTTAAGGAAACAGAGGATCCACTCACAAGCCGTCATGCTCGACAGGCAGGTGGCCCCTGTCTCTATCTCGATCACGTGGCCGACTGCTTCCTCCGCTCGGCGTCTCCACAAATTTTCAAGATTAGGTCTGCAGACGCCCTCGTATCACTTTAGCAGTCCTCTGTCGCGATCTCGGTCTCTATCACGATCACGATCGCGGCTGCCACCTCTTGACTGTGGAAGTGGCATACTCACTCGGACAGCATCATTGAATTCTATGAATCAAATCAACGACTTGAAGTTTAGACAGCTAAGCGTTTCTTGAAAGCCGGATTTGACTTGGTGAGGGATCAAAATCATAAACAAGTACCATAAAGAAATTAAGGAGAACAGATCACATTGAGGATTTGGGTGCATGAATACAGTAAACGGCACGATTCGCAGGACCAAAAGATGTATTGCCAAAGAAAAACATGAAAACTGATGAAAAATCGTGAAAATTAAAAAATGATGAAAATATGAAAGCAGTGGAAAATGATGAAAAATATGAGACTAAAGGAAAGTTATGAAACTGACGTTAAAACTATGAAAATGTTATAAGATGATGAAGCACTTCGGAAAATGACAAGAAAAGTCTGAAGTATTATGAAAACTTAGTGAAGAATAGTGAAAAGACAATGAACATGGTGAAACATTATGACAAACTGATGAGGTTGATGAAACAACCCTCACAAACGATGGAAAACTAGGAAAACTGATGTTGAATTATGGAAATGGAAAATCATGAAATCATCAAAAACCAGGACAATGGATGAAAGTTGATGAACGACCGCAGCCAATCATGTCAGTTGATGAAAACTAATGCAGAGGCATGGGACATTGTGACATTTATGAAAATGATCATATATCATGAACATTCGTGAAATATAATGAAACATGACGAAGCATGACAAGAATAATGATATATCATAATGAAATCTTGAAACTTGCGGCAACATGACCCACATCACAAGAAGTGCTTAATTAGCATGCTAAATTATGAAAAGTATGAAATACGGAAATCTGCAAAGGAGGATGAAAATCATGAAAGCGAATGCAAGTTGATAAACACGGATGAGAAGTGAGGATAGTGTCGCAAATACTGAAGAAGTAATAAAGTACAATGGAATAATGGAATCTCGTGGAACATGATGAAACACGTTCAGAAGCGATCCATAATCAGGACAAATCGTGAAAAGAAAGACATGGTGACAAATGCTTGCATGAATGTGCTTTGTAATGTGTGTGCCGTGTAAAACAACAGCGGGAGGGTTTGGGGGCCAACTTGCAAAACCTGGACAAAGCATGGAACATGCGCTTTGTTCTGCGCTTTTGATCTGGCAATGTGACGTGATTCATGATGAGAAGGGGATGAAGGTGATAAAGAATTATGATAAGTATGAGACATTATGAAACATGATGGAGGGTGATGGACAATCATGAAAATCATGAAAATCATCAAGATTATGAGAAAACATGGAAGTGATGAAGCAAGATGACAAATGATAAAAGAATTCTGAAAATGTTGAAAACTGCTGAAAATGATGAAAAATATGAAAATTATGAAAGCATCAAAAAATTATGAAAATGCGGAAAATTTAATACATGAAAAAAAAATGGAGGGACCGCCAGATTTGGTTCGGGAATCGACCGAAGCTTTTGAAGCAAGTGAAGCTAGTAGCTTCGGAGCTTCGCCCCCTAAAACTGAAGCAGCTGGCTTCGCCCGAAGCTCTGAGGCAGGTGAAGCTAGTAGCTTCGGAGCTTCGCCCGTAAAACTGAAGCAAGTGGTTTCGCCCGAAGCTCTGACTGAAGCAAGTGAAGCTACTAGCTT
>CAJNIZ010017125.1:30975-50792 GCA_905231905.1 Symbiodinium pilosum
CCAAACTCAATACATGCATAAAGAAAAAAAAGAGCATTCCTTCCTTCCTGCTTCTGTCCTTCCTTCCTTAGGCCGGTTCCCATGAAAATGAGAGAACGCGCCACACCAGAAATGGACTTGGCGCTGGAATTCGACGATGCTCCACACGAGGGCACGATTTCAAACCAGAATGTGGGGAGGCTTCACGCCACGGCCAGATTTCAGAGGGGGACCAGAAAAAACCAGGATCAATAAACATTCAGAAAGCTCCACGCGAGAGCAAAATATCCTGGAGTTACTTGATCATCCTTATCTGATTTTTCTTGATCCTGTTTGATCTGT
This sequence comes from Symbiodinium pilosum, assembly GCA_905231905.1. Taxonomy (NCBI): domain Eukaryota; class Dinophyceae; order Suessiales; family Symbiodiniaceae; genus Symbiodinium; species Symbiodinium pilosum. The sequence goes on from CAJNIZ010017125.1 coordinate 31,297, forward strand.
TTGTTTAATCCTTATTTATTGCTTGTTTGATCCCTATCTGCTTTGACAGCCGGCTCAGGCACAGCGAGCAAGACTTCGAGAAATTAGACACAAAGTGAAAGAAGCTGGAGAGAAATTACGCTGAAACGCCTTTGAGTGAGCATTGAGCAGAATTGAGTGCCCTGCTCTCTAGCTTCTCCCCATTTATCGGACATCCCTCTTTTCTCTCAACTTTGTCTCTAATTAGCTTCATTCGTGTGCTGTGCTGGGGGTTAGATTATTTCAGCACGCACATCGGACTAAGTTATTTGGGGAACTAGACCTCACAGCAAAAGAAGGCACCCAGCCAGGTAGCAACAAGTTTCGGGCATTCCGGCCTCGATCGCGTCTGTCACGCCGTCCGTCCCGCCCTTGTAACTTGCATGCGAATCCCAAGTCGCATTCGCAAAAGGGGCAAAAGGCGATTCTTTGCTGCCAGTGCTGCCAGGCAACTGTCAGGATCTCTATCTCGTTCGCGGCTTCTCGACAGTCTGCGTCTGTCTGGAGATCTAGAAGGTCGTCGCCTGGTGTCTGGAGATGGAGACGCCCTGCGCTTCCGGTCCACCGATCGCGAGGGCTTACGTCTGGCATCTGGCGAACGTGACCGCTTCTTGCTTTGTGGGGTACGTGACCTGCGCCGCCTTTCTGGGGAACGTGACACTTTGCGATCATCTGGTGACTGTGACACCTTGCGGCGTTTGCCTGGTGAAAATGACTTCTTGCGACCCTCCAGAGAGCGCGACGGCTTGTCCGGTGAGCGAGACTTGCGCTTTGCTGGTGAGCTGGATGGCTTTGGCTTCTTTGGCGGCTTCCTGTCTGGAGAGCCCGACTTCTTGCCTTAGGAGCACTCCCAAATTCGCACTAGCCCTCAAACACACATCATCCACATCAAGACATCTGCAGACAAACTACTGTCACCTCCGCCTTTTGCAAGCTTGTCTTCCCTGCCAGTGCCTCAGTACGGACAGCGCTGTGATTGAGGGCATGCTATGTGCAGGTTACCATTCGCGTGCTCATCCTGCAAGGCCTCCGATACGACCCAAGACATTCACACACACGGAAGACTGCTTGTTGCGGTCCCAGATAAGTACTGCAAAAGCATGAAAAAGAATCCACGACCAACCTGAAGCAAAAGCAGGAATTGGACAGATAGGCCTCTTGCACGCGCACATTCTCTTGCGCAATGCTTGCATTGCTTTGGGCAAGATGCAGAGATACCCGAGTTGCATTGAAATTTACCACAGGATCTGCACAACACGCTGTAACAGTGATTTCCGCAACTAACTATGCTTGGACAAGCCACACCGCTGGCGGTGTTTAAGGCTGTGGCTCTTGCTCCGGCTGCCTAGTAGACAAACCAACAGTCAACAGCTGTCAAAGAGTCAACGGATGTCAAAAGTGGGGTAAAATGTTCCGAAGTTTTCGATGTTTCGCCTCGGCCTCGGCTTTTTGAGCGGCCAGCTGCCATGCCTGAGGTATTGGGCCAGCTTGGGAGTTGGAATTGATCAGTGCTCCGGCATTGAGACCCAGGCGTTCCAACGCAAGCTTCAAGCACCGACCTAACGACAAATTCCAGCGGGTCGCATCAGCTTGAAAATTACGTGCAAACTTGTCAACATCAAATACGTATGGCAAAGCTGGATCCGTCACGTGCTACACAGATAGGTAGTAGCTGCAGGCCAAGTCTCAGCCCCAACTAGCTATGGCACTGAGATTCAGACGCCCCCCATGCACTTGGCTCAAGGATTGCGCCACATGTCCCCGAAAAAGGTTCCGTCTGCCTTTCCCTTTTGAAAATGGCCGCGGCAAGATACACATCTGTAAGATAAACTGCAGCTTTGACGCTTGATGTGTCACAGTTCAGTGCACATGTGTTGGCCTCGCGCCATGCTAAATTTATGATGCTGATTATCCCAAGGTATACCAAGCCTAGAACCATCGTCACTTCTGCCTTGCTCTCTTTTTCCGCTTACCTGCCTGATCTTTTGGCGCGTCGTCTGCTTCTTGCCCGAGCTTGCCGTGGCCGTGGCAGCCAGCTTCACACTTGCGACTCCAGGCGACATTCAACATCATGTCCAAAAGTCCAGGAAGGTAGCACTGCACTTACGTGGGGCCCCACGTGCCCGTATAAGGCTCAGAAATGCATCCATTCTCGCAACGAATCACGCTCCCGATGGGAAGAGGAGCCGGGTGCCCTCTGGCAGCTTGACTCGGTCAGCAAAGTTCTGGCAGGGAGCTATTGACGCCGGGGAAAGCACAGGTAAGCTTGGACTATGCTGCCTGGGGGTGCACAGCACTGGCTAAAAAACTCTTGTGCAAGGTGCGAAAAATTTTGCTTCCAACCAGGCCTCTTCAACGAACTGTCGGAGCCTTGTTCCAGACACTTGGTCTCCGTAATTTGTTGTGACCCACTTCCGCGGCGAGTATTCATCTTCTTGGTGGCAATCAACCATCCACAGTACCAACGAAACCTGTACCAACCCGTTCAACACTTTCGACGAGCCTGGCACTCAGCTATGTACCTGCAGCCCTCGTCTTTGCTTACCACTCAACAACGCTTGCCAATACGGTCTCAGTTGCCTTCGACCTTCCGCAAAAGTCTCTTCACGCTGTCACGGAAATCACCAATGTCCTGAGCTGAAGCGCCGCTGCAGCAGGCGCAGGAAGCAAATCAGAAAGCCTGCCAAAACGCAGAAATGAGGAGTCGAACAGCTTTCCAAGCTATTTCATGCGCTCGAGCGTAAGGCTAGGCATCCTACGAGAACGCCAGGTGTGTGGCTGGGAGTCTGATGTTGACCAGGTCTTTGCATTTGATTGCTTCTCTTCCCACCTGCCCTGGCTTGTGCAGGCTATTAAGCAATCCTGAACAAGCGATAATGCACAAGACTGTTTGTTTGGAAATGTTCGTGGCCTGCACGAAATTACTGACTCTCTAGAGAGACAACAAAAGAAGTATGAAGAAGTATTGCATGAAAAACTGAAACAATTGTGAGCTCACAGCCCCATCATGCCCCATCCTTCGTCAGGAATGTCTTCGAGCTCGCCTGCGGGCCTTTCCCTACCAGGTGTCCTCCCGCGGCTGTGTTTGACAAAGACCAAAACATTCACGAACTCATAACTTCTTAAATCTCTTTAATCTTTCACTGCCCAGATGGGTGTTCGCAGTGTTCGCGGCGTCCATAGTGTTCGCGGAGTTGGCCGCGTTCGCGGTGTTCGCGGTGTTTGCGTGTTCGCAGTGTTCACGTGTTCGCGGTGTTCGCGGTATTTGTGGTTCGCGTGTTCGCTGTGTTCGTGCGCTTCCAGCCAAGGGCGGTATCATGTTCATGAGTCGCGAATGATGTCAAGTCACTCTTAGCTTATCGCCGACGATGGCAAAACCGAAGATGCGCTTTACAACTTGAAACCGGACTTTGTCGTGCAGGTGGCAAGGGGCAAGGAAAAAAAAGTTGACACTGTCTGCACTACATCTGCACAGCCAGTGGCAGGTCGGTCGGCATGCACGAACCTTGCATTGGTCCCTTAGAGGTACACTTGTGACCGGCGCTCCATGTAAAGACTGAGGGCATTGCCAGGGAATTTATTAGCGATTATTTAGTTATTCTGTTTGTGATTGGAATTGTGATTTCTTTGTGATCGTTTTGAGAACGGACTGTTGGGAGTTGTTTGGGCTTGAGGAGAATTGGCGGAAAAATTGCGCTTTCTTTGCGATTTCTTTGAGAGCGGGTCTGTTTGGGTTTGTTGGGGCTTGAGGAAAATTAGCGGGAAATTAGCGGAAAATTAATGGAAAATTAGCGGACCATCAGTGGATGGAGTCGTAGAGGTGCTGGACTCCCCCCAGTCCCAACACGACCCGCGCCCCCAGCTCCCACCCACACCCGGCCCCGCGCCCCGCCCGCCCCTCCCCAGCCGGCCCTCCCCGCCTCTCCCAGCCCCTGACCCTCCAGCCCGCTAAATTTCTGCTAATTTCCCGCAAATGTTCCGCTAATTTCCCGCTAATGTTCCGCTCATTTTCCGCTAATGTTCCGCTGAGTTTCCATTCATTTTCCACTAATTTTCCGCTAATTTTCTGCTAATTTTCCACTAATGCTCCGCTAATGTTCCATTAATTATCCGCTACTGACCCGCTAATTTTCCATTATTTTTCCACCAATTTTCCGTTAGTTTTCCGCTATAGCAGCAGAAAACTAGCGAAAAAACTAGCGGACAATTGGCAGATAATTAGCAGAAAATTAGCGGAAAATTAGCGGAAAGTTAGCGGAAAATTGGCGGAACATTAGCGGAAAATTAATGGAAAATTAGCGGAAAATTAGTGGAAAATTAACAGAAAATGGAAGGCCGGAAGGGCTGGGGAAAGGTGGGCGGCCGGGGCAGCTGGCTGCCCCCCACCCATCCCCAGCCCCTCCCGCCTCAATTCTTATCAGACTTAGACAACTTCCAAATGGGCACCCCTAGTTTTGGAAACTTTCATTTTGTCCTCAAATGTTCCTCAAAGTTTCCTCAAATGTTCCTCAACTTTTCCTCAAACTTTCCTCAAATTTCCTCAAACTTTCCTCAACTCTTCCTCAAATTTTCCTCAACCGTTCACAAACCATTTCCGCAAATAAATCGCTAATTCTTTTGAGATAACTTATTTCCTTGATTCCAATGTTTACATGCCAATGCCGGTCTCACAGGTACACATGCAGCTACAGGTTGCTTGCAAAGGCTGCCGCACCTGTCCACCACCGCAGTAGCTCCTGCTCACTTTGCGCACACCTGCTGTCTATGTTGGGACAGCTTCCTAGCCAGGAAGGGTTTTAAGAGAAAGAATGCCGGTCGTGAAGGGATCCTTCGCCTCAGCCTTCCGATTTGCATGCTACTATAGTGCCTGGTCCAACCGGGGCACATGAAAAAACTCGCCGGTTTTGTCGTTGAGATACTTCCAGCCGCCAATGAGGTTCCAGTTCATAAGCAAGGGAACATCGAGAGCCAAAGCCTATTCTGCAAGAGAAATCAGACTACACCAGCACTTCGACCTGTATGCACAGCATCACCCATCATGCCTGAGTCGTCACGCGCGGAGAAGCATCGTGGACCTGCGGGACAAACAGAAATTTGCTTTGCCTAACATAATCGAAGAATTCATTCTGCGCCAAGAACTTTGTCTGCAAAATCTTGCCCTTGCAGCTCGGCGGAATGCTACATGCACGACGACCCTGCTTATCCTTTGTGGCAACAAGGACGCCAGTCATGCCAAGCTCACCGCACATCACCTCCAAGGCCGTTTTGACAAAGGTCCAGTTCTTGGCGTAAGACGACCAGCCAACACAATCGTTGTGGACATCTTGATCCGAACCAGAGAAAGTAAAATCATATTTTGTCGCCATTTTCGGCTGCGGGGGAGGAAGCGAAAAGTCTGACTGCGACATCAAAACCAATTTAACTGTCTCGGGGAAGATCTTTGCTGGCTCGCGAAGCATGTGCAGGAAGCCAGGGAAAAGACCGACGTATTCATCCTTGGGGAACTTTCCAGAGAAAGGATTTGGAGGCGGCTGCGGATAGTCCTCGAAGCTACTGATGCCGAGGAAGAGCAACTCCTGCTTATACTGATCAAACAGCTCCTTCTGGTGCCGAGATCGAAAGGGTGACCTCACAAGTATGACATTAACGAATTCACCTCTTTCATTCCGGACGGGCTGAAAAGGATATTCCCTGATGAGTCTTCCATGGGCTGGATGAAGCTTTGCAGACAATGCTGGTTTAGACGGAGCGGGTTGCTGCTCTCTGGCCATGGGTGCGACACTTCCAGGACTGGCCAGCTTCCGTAGATTCTTCGCAGAATTTGAGGACGCGGGGATTTTCCTGGTCGTGCTAGAGATCTCTTCTTCCTTCTTGCTGGTCAGCTTGGATAGTTGGGGTCGACTCCTCAAGCTTTCGACCAAATGATGCGCGCGAGCCCGGCTCGACCTCAGTGGAAACCGCCTAAGCCATGCCACACCAGCTTGGCAGAATTCTCACAGGCCGGGGCCCGGGGCGCCATTCTTGCGAGACCCTCGATGCCACGCCGGCATATTCGCGAACATCAGCATCTTGCAGTGGAAAAGCAGCTGGCCACAGTTGCCAAGCCAAGAACACCTTGGTGCTGCAGGCGGCCACAGGCCAGCGTCTACGCGCTATCTTGCGCCCGAGGCGCGGCTGGGCATGCGAGAAGCAAGCAAAGGATTCTGCACGGGTACACCGGCAGCACAGCTCGTCGGCATTTTCGGGAAGTCAGAGCATAGTACACCCGGACTAGCATGGCTGACCCCTTTTCAGGCACTTCCTTCGGAGCAACGTGAAATCCCCAAGTCAATGTACAAGATGCATGCGTCCTCAAGCAAGGTCAATGGGTGATACTCATGGCTCTTGCAATTTTATCCTCCCAAGCATGAGCAACAGATCAGAACAATAAACATGAACGCTGCAACAAAGAGAACGCAGTGACGTATATTATATATATGTATATATATATATATTAGACCGCTTTGTGCGAGAAAAAAAACTTGCCCTCTGCTGAAATTGTGAAGTAAGCCGTACCACTTGGTGGTTACAGGTGCTCGATGTGAAACTTTGGCAGCCTGGCAATCCTGCCATGGGCCTATATAGGCTCTAAGCCTCTTGCGCCCGAAACAGGAGCTGGTTTGAACTTGAAGCCGAACACCTCAATGCTAGTTGCTTGCAGTCTTGTTGACAATGATGAGCACCGTGGAGAAATAGCATCCACTAAGATTGCATCGAGTCGGAGAATTCAAGTGGTAAGCTGCTCACCAGAGGCTTGACTTTGACACAGAACTCCGACTCCAACCTCTGAGGCGATTCTTAGTGGTCATTTTCCCTGGTTCTCGACTAAAACCGTGACAGGGCCCCGACGGCAGCTCTGCTCGGCCTGCTTGACGGCAGAGCCTTTCAGGAAAATCTCGCCATCTCGTGTTTGCCGGAAAACATAGACCTAGACGCCTATTCTGGGGATTGGAATCTTTGACAATGCTCAGCGCCGGTCTTGGAGAACTCCGTATGGCTGAAGATCATCGGCCTCACTCGAGCTGGCCCTTGATGCTGCTCATGGCTTCTGATCTTCTTAGGGCCGGTCTCTCCTGCGTAGGTCCTGATGGTTTTGGGCTGCTGACAGAAACTGCCATCTGGAGCATCAACGGATTGGTGCCAAGAATTCACCGCATCAGCTTCCGCCAATGGCTTGTGACAGTAAGGAACTGCCAAATCTATGTCTCTGTACCAATCTAATCTGTGCAGCATTTTGGGGCCCTGCCGCATCCCACAAAAAAACACGACAGCAGGAAACATCAACAGCAACATGCAGCAGCAAGGCGGCAACGCTCCAACAACAATATATCAAAGACATAATGTTCTCTCGCCAGCACTCGCACCAGCTCTGGCACCGGCGCAAGCACCACCAGCAACCACACAACCCGCACCGGCAGCAGCAGCGCGAGCGGCAGTAGCAACGACCACCAACATAGCCACCAACAGCGCAACAACCAGAACAGGAGGAGCAACAACAGCATCCATAGCACCAGCAGCAACGACAAAACCAGCAAAAGTGATAGCAACATACAGCAACAGCAGCTGCAGCAGCAGCAGCACACCACCACGACCACCGAGGAGGAGGACGACGACGATGAAGATGACGACGGCGTCGAGCTAGAAGACGACAACAGCCATGATGACCATGGCCACGACAACAACCACAACCACCACCGCTGCCCACCAGCGCCACCGCCACTCACCAGCACTAACAGCGCAGGTGCAACATTACCAGCAGAGAAGACTACAAGCCCAACAGGAAGTAGAACCTGCATCCCACCAGCATCAAGCACGCCTGAACCGCAAGCGTGTCTCCGAGTACCTGAGTAGATCTCACTTGCTCGGCAAACGGCTGATCCGAGGCGGCATCCTCTGCAATTTCGCCAATCTCTAAGGCAGGCACACCTCACGGCCTGCGCGTATTCGGACCCGAATTATTGTTGCCACACGTTTGCTCGCCTCGTTCTTCAGCTTCTGGAACATGGAAGGTCTCGTAGAACTTGGGCTTTTTCACCTGCAAATGCTGTGGGGCTTTGAGTGCGCCAAAAGTTTCGTCAAGACAAGCGCTGCCTTTCGAGCAATCTTTGCTCGCACCTCTTCGTTGAGCTCCTGCTTTCCAACGAGTGGAGTGGAGTATTGACCTAACGTCACCTCCAACCCAAAGGCTGAAAATGTCAGTACCAACCATCAACAAAAACACAAAAGCAACCAACACTAGCAACAAGTGACAAGACGAACGAACGACTTGGGTGGAGACCATGGTTCTTCTGAGCCGAATGCCACACCCACACAAGGCAAAGAGGCGGAAGCATCATCCGGCAAAAAACCTGTCGAGTAGGCTGATGTGGCCAGTATGCCTGGAATTGATCTGACGCGTCAGAGCTCACTCCCAATGATCCCGTCGAGCCAAACGTGATGCGTATGGAGTTGACTCAGTTTACACTGAGCCTTGGGGATACAAGCACTCTGAGAAAACGCCACCGCAAAGAAGGTGACCACGAACAAAAACCAAGCCATTGCGGTGAGAAAGCGCCACCTCACAGAAGTTGACTATCTACAGCCGTTACAATATGAAAAATGAAGAAGTTGACCGCCAAAAAACAGCACCGCAAAGAGCGGCCACAAACCATGGGAATACAACCGCTATGAGATACTGACAAAGCAGTTGACCCCAAACCATGGCAATGCCACTGTGGCAAAAGCGTTGCCATGAAGAAGCTGACCGCCAACCATTCAACCATGGGATGCCAGAGCGGGGAGAAAACAACGCCGCCATGAGGAAACTGACCGCCACCACGAGTGACTGTAAACGCCAGCCAAGAGAAGGACACAAACTGTAGGAAAACAATGGCGACGAGAAAATGGCGTCGCAATGACATTGACCCCGATCTGTGGAGATGAAGGAAGTCGACTGCGAACCTTTGGAATACCCTTGCGAACAACGAAAGTGACCGCAAACTGTGGGGATAGCACTGCGGGCATACAACGTCGCTACGACGAAGTTGACTGCAATAAGAAAGCGGCAAACACCTTCAACGCGACTGTGGGGATACCACTGCGGAGAGAAAGTGCCAGCAAGTAGTTGAGCACAAACCGCGGGGATGCCTCTGCCGTTAAATATCGCCGCAACGAGGAGCATCACAATGAAGAAACAGCAAGGCACACATGGTTGACCGTGAACACTGGGAATACCATCGCCGGAAACACGCCACCATGAAGAAGTTGACCGCGAACCGTGGGGATGCCACCGCAGCAAAGAAGCTCCACAATGAAGAAGCGGACCGCGATCCGTGACAATGCCATCCCTGAAAATAGCGCCGTCATGAGGAGGGTGACCGCCCAACGTGGCAATGCCACCGCGATAAATGAAGGCGAACGTGGCAACGCAACTGCCGGAAGAACAAACCACCATGAAGAAGTTGACAGCGAACCGTGGGGATGCCACCGCGGCAAAGAAGCTCCACAATGACACAATCAAGAAGCGGACCGCGATCCGTGACAATGCCATCCCTGAAAACAGCGCCGACAAGAGGAAGTTGACTGCCGAACGTGGCAACACCACCGCGGTAAATGAAGGCGAACGTAACAACGCAACTACCGGAAAAACACACCACGATGAAGAAGTTGACCGCGAAACCTGGGGATGCCACCGCGGCAAAGAAGCTCCACAATGACACAATGAAGAAGCGGACCGCGATCCGTGACAATGCCATCGCTCAAGAGGCGCCGCCATGAAGAAGTTACTGCCAAACATGACAACGCCACAGTGATAAGTGAAGAAGTCGACCGCGAACTGTGCGGATGCCACCGCAGCACAAACAAGTTGACTGCCAAGCGTGGCAGTGCCAGCGCAGTCAAACCGCCGCCATGAAGAAGTAAACGGCGAACCGTGGGGATGCCACTGCGGTAGCAAATCGCCGCCGCTAACCGTGGCAATGGCACGGCGGCAAAAGAACTCCGCCATGAAGAAGTTGAAGGCGATCAGTGGCGACGCCACCGCGGTAAGCCAGCACCGCCATAAAGAAGTTAAATGCGAATCGTGGGCATGCCATTGCCGAAGAAAAAAAACGCCGTGAAGAAGTTGAGCGCGAACCTTGGAGTTGCCATTGATTGTCATGTCTGCTCCGGCAGTGTTGCCCTAGGCGAGAAGGGGGTGCTCGTCGAGCCAGCGGCTCTTAGTGCCGGTCCGGGGGTCCTCACCCTGCCAAGCACCAGCCCCTGGCAAGCCTGTGCTTGTGTCTGAGGACGTCAACATGTAGTATCTTTGCAGTATCTATCCTTCCCATGTTGGTGCTTCTTGCTCCCGATGACTTCTACCTGTGAAGGGTTGATTCTAGTCTAAAGACCTTGTACAATCAGAACTTGTGATGGTGGATCCGGTAGTCCTTGCGGTGCATCTGTTCTTGCGGGAGCTCTGGCTCGCCTGACTCCGGCAAGATTTGAGACGGTACTTCTCGGGGGGCCCAGCCCTGGCAACGTCTGTCTAAACATGCACGGAATCTCAATCCAGCAACGTCATCCAAAAAGTACACTTCAAGCCCATCCTGCAAAAAAAGAAATGCGTTTCCTGGCTCCAGCGTGCCCGGGGAAGGCAGGAAGGAGGGTTCCACGGCCGTCCACACTCTTCCCCGCCAAGCATTGCAGGGGGCATCCGCTAGCGTCATAGGCACCCTCCGCGGGAGGTTCCAGAGGGAGCTTAAGTCAAGAGCCAATACAGTCCAGCAAGCTACGAGAGGTGGGCAGTAAAAAACACGGGAAGGCTGCAAGTTGTGCGCACCTCAAGAAAATCAGCTCCAAAACAAATGGCAAGCTGCTAGGTAGGCAATCAAAAGAGGCCAGCTGGCAAGCTGCAAGGTGCGGGCAGCTGAACCAAAAATTGATGAAATGCTGCAAGGGGTGGACAGGAAGAGCCGGATGAAAAGCTGCAACAAGTGGGCAGCTAAACAAGACTGGTTGGCAAGCCGCAATGGCTGGGCAGCTGAAAACAAAAGAGGCTGCCAAGCTGCAGGCAGCTGTGGAAAGACTACGGCAAATTGTGGCTGCACCGCACATATCATGGCTACCCAACACCAGCAGGCACCGCCCACGCAGCTCCTCAGTGGAAGTGCGAGATCGCTGTGGGTAACGCTGCGGCAGCTTGCTGCGAATGCTGTTTTTGGAGAGGCCAAAGGAAGCGCCAAGGGCAAGGGCCCGGGGAAAGGAAAAGGAAACGTGGTCCTAGCGGGTGGCCGAGACAGGGCACTTTGGGCATGTGGGCATGCGGAATGTGGGCAGTTGAAGGGCAAACGCCGGATGGCAAGCTGCAAGAGGAGAAGCAGCTGAAAAAAACTGATGGCGAGCTGCAAGAGTGGGCAGCTGACGAACGGGTGGAAAGCTATATACACATGGTGCAAAAGTCTAATCTACGCAAGGGCCGCCTGTACACGCAGGGCAAAAACCCAGTAGGAAAAAAGTCATGCCGAGGCCCGGTAAAAATGAAACTAAAACTAAAGTACAAGCCCTGCCTGCTCTCCCTGTTAACATGCCAACCGACTGACAACAATCAACAACAACCAACAAGACCCCAGCAAAAACCAGCAAGAATCAGAAGAGTGAGCAGCAGGGGCTGCGGGCTGCTCAGAGGGCAGCGCCGAGCACGGGCGGCAAATGGGGGAAGGGCCCCCTAGCGAGGAGGCTGCCACCTGCATGGAATGGTCCATGGGCACAAAGGGCCAGCCTGCTAAAATATTGTTGCACGATGACAGCGCGCATGGAAAAAGAGCACGCGTCACACAATGTCACACTTTGCCTTTGGGAACAAGAACAAGCTTGCTGAAGCCGGGATTTGTTACATTTTCTGCCGCTTGGACAGCACCCATTGGAAAAGCGGGAACAGCATACTTTAGACTATCAGCAGAGACCTGACAACAGATACACCGTCACGTCGTCTTGCCCGCAAGCAGGCACCCGCAAAGCCTGGTTGGAGCGCTGCGCTCGTTGTCCCCTTTAACCCTCTGAAGCCCTAGACTCCCCGAAAAATTACGGTGCTCAAACACCTGCGGCTGTTGAGCACTTAACATTTTGCTTTGAGTATGAAGCGAAATCGCATGTCATCGAAGGTGTACAAACATATTCCAAAAAAAGCAGGAGCCCGACCGGAACAGCGCCTTTCACTTCAAATCCGAACTGAAACATCCGTCTCTGCTTGCTGGCCAAGAAATGCACGGAAGACAAACCATCCCCAAAGCCCAACCAAAGCCTGACAGCCATAGACACCCCTGTCACTCTCTGAATTGAAGACTACTTCATCCTTGGCAGTGCGAACTTCCCGGCTAGAGTCAACAAACCTAAAGCCATGCAATTGAAGCTATGGCGCGCCGGTGAGATGAGCAAGCGGGGGAAGTGGAGCGCTGTGCCTGTTTCATGGAGATGTGGGAGCTTGCCACCCTGATTGCCACGAAGATGAGTTCGCAGGTGGCCAAGTTTGCTAAGCTGTGCTAGGTGTCCCGCACAGTTTCCAAAACGCACCATACATGTCAATATGACAATCAGAATCGCTCACTTGGCTGGAAGCTCCTTGACAGGTCTTGGAAGGCATCCAAGCTTTGTGTCTAAACCGTCTCCACGGATGTGTCTCTCAACCTCCGGGCAATCTGCGCAAGCCTGCCATGTCGTGGACCCATGGGATTTAGCGCGGTGCCTTCCATTGGTTGCGGGACAGCGCCGCCTGCTCTACGGGTCAAGGGGAGGATTGATCACTTATCTCAGAAGGTCCCGAAGGCCTGCCACAGCTCCCCATCTGAACGCACCCTCTCGTGAAGATTGGCTTCACAAACTCGGTGAAGAATGGGTGATTCCAGCCTAAACATTTGAGAAGGAACTCCGACATGATCCTCGATTGCAGCATTAGCCTGCGGTAGAGCTCCGAGACTGGGACAGAAGAGCATCCCCACCCCCAACAAGCAGTTGGTCAAGGTATTTGCGGCTCGTCCCAGTAGCGAGAACTTAGTAAGCAGGCGAGCGTAAGACGGTCATTCTTCTGACGTCCAGCCAGCCAGCAAACAACGCTGTGAAAGGAGCATCCTAGCAGCGTCTGGATGGCCGCGCCACCGGCGACCAGCCTGTTATAGCTCTGCTGGAAAGGTCTGCTTGTCAGTCAAAACAAAATGGGCTCGGCACGCAAATCGAGATTAAGATGCACAGTGCAGCTCGAAAGTACTCAACTGTGCCAGCTGCACATTAGCGTGATAGGTTGTCGACCTGCCTCTGAATCCTGCAAGTGGTCTGAACATTGCCGCAGATTCATTTGAGCAAGCCGTCCTTTTGGGCCGCGCAGTGGCCAGAGTCCTCCTCCATTCGGGAAACGGCCTTGCATGTAGGAGACTCACTGGAGCCCCAGCATTCGCCAGCTGTAGGTAGCATGCAGCACGAACTTCTCCACCAAGATCCCAGACGGGGAACCCCAGGCCCTGGTCAGGTATGTTTCCGGCACCGCCAATACACACCCAGCAGCCCAGCAGGTGCAGCACCTGGTAATCCGGATAGTCGAGGCTCTTGCATGCAAACGATGTTGGGATTGAATCCTCTTCAAGCTTTTCCCCAAGCTGGCGCTTGCACACAATTTGCAACCCCAAATTCAAGGAGCCTTGGCACCCTGCGTGGAGCCTTGGCAATTCAGGCATGGTCTTGCAGAGCTCTTTCTCAAAATGCGCTGCTGTGTTCCCGCAACAGACTTCTGAATCAAATGTGTCATTGCTTGCTGTTTGTTTTGTTCCTGCCTTGCTTCGTACCGACACTCTTGCATGCTGGTAAAATCCCAGCAGTTGTGCAACGAAACCATGGCAAACCTAGTAAAGACGTACGAGTTTGAAACAGGCCTCCCTTCTACGCTGAGCCAAGAACTAACTTGCAGGCTTCCGACCATAACCCAGCCACTCAGGCAAAACAAATATCCGAGAATAGAACCTGCATTTGCGAGGCGATGTAGGGCTTAAATGGACTTCCTTGGGTAGATAGCATCGGCTTCATGACCACAAAGTCGCATCATCACGGGGACTTGCCGCACACAGTCCCAACAGTGATAAGGGCCCTGCAAACAATTGTCCAGACATGCAGAAAGAACAGGGAGGTTTGATGTAGCAACCCAATGATGATCTTCGTACCATGACTATGCACGGTTTGGAACACCACAAAGGGCGTAGGGAGGTTGCAGCAACAACCGAGCATGATATCTATAAGGACCTTGCAACGGTACCGAGGCCTACAAAGGAATAGGCAAGGTTTGATGCAATGAGCGGAGCAAGTGCAAGTAAGTCAGCGAATGTGTGAGCTCAATGAAGTTGAAGAGCAGATCCCCTCCCACAGCAATTGCCCCGGGCTCACTCACTCGCAATAAGCAATTTTCGTGAAGAAACACTTCCCCCCCCCTGCCCGGCCCCTTCAAAGACCTCGGATTGCTGTAAGTAAAAGAATCAATATCGACCTCCCCCCCCTTCACCTTCCCTCCTGTGATACAATAAGGGGCTGCTTCCAAACCTCATTTGCACCCTACTACTGCTAAAGCAAGAGAGAACTCAAGCCAGCAAGCCATGTTTCATACTGAATGCTGGTTGGAAATCCACGACTCTTACTGACTGAAGTGATAGGCAAAGCAAACAGCCACGAACCTCCCAGGTTCTAGGGCGTAGGGGCGAACATGGGAGATACTAAAGGGGTCACTCCAGTATGCCTCTGATCTTAAAGATGACCGCTCATTTTCTGGTTTCAAACTTCTAGACATTGCGCTCTGCGCAATTTCTGGCTTCAGCATGTGCAAACATGGCGCAGATAAGGTTCTCGACAAGTTTACCCAAGCCAAAGCTCCACGAGCTTCAAAGCTGTGAATATTGATTTTCTTGTTTGGCCTGAGGGTTGTTCCAAATCTGAAGAAGCTACATGCTAGAGCACCATTTGAAGCAGAATGTGCGGATGCTTGACGCGAGAGCAGGATTTCGAAGCAGAATGTGAGCACGCTCCGCTCAATAGCAGGATTTTGAAGCAGAATTCGAGGACACTCCACGATTTTAAATTTTGACGCAAGTATGAGGACGCTCCACGCAAGAGCACGATTTTGAAGCAGCATATATGCACGTGTCACTGAAGAGCGTCCTTTTAAGCCAGCTTGCGATGTCGTCCTACACGGAAGCGTGTGGAGCCAAAATGTGAGGACGCTCTACGTGGGAGCAGGTTTTGGATCCAAACTGTGAACGCCAGTGCGCGATCTGGAACCCATGTGCATACTTTCACGAGCAGGTTGAGATTCAAGAACCACAACAAGGGTCGGCAAAAGGGGCGCTCGTTATGAATTCTGTCAAATGATTAAAGTTCAGGCAAAACAGCTCAGAAAGTGAAAGCCGCGAAGTAGTATCACAATGGATGAGACCAATAAAAACATGAAGTTGATGGAAAAATGACGATGACGATGGAAAATAATGAAGAACGATCAAGAATGATGAAGATCATGAAACATGATGGAAACTGGTGACACATGATGAAGAAATTATGAGAAAATGTTGAAAATTATGAAAAATGATAAAATATGAAAATCATGAACGCCTTGCTTAGCAATAATGAGACATGATGAGAAATGATGCCAAGTGGCACCAACATTGAAAAAAAGATGAAACATCCTGAAAATAGTGGGATATCATGAAAAACGACGAGAACGCTGAAAAGTTTTAAACATGACCAGTACACGTGAAAACTATTGAAGTCTATGAGAAGTGCTCTTGTTTTGTAAACCAATAGCAGGGGGGTTGGGGGGATGGGGTGGGGGAAGGCTCCACCCCCGTTTGCAAAACCTGGGCGCAGACAAGAAAATGCGCTTCCTTCCAGCGGCTTTGACCTGGTGATGATAAGAAGCAATACTGTTCAGAACCACCACAGAACGAATCCAGTTTTTAAACCCTTGCAAGTTGGCCTTGTACCTCCCGGAAATCGATGACAACTGATGACGAGTCATGAAAATGACGGAATACGACTGAAGACTGATATAAAGGAAAATTACAATTGAGAACATAATGAACTATGGTGAAGCATGACGAAGATTGATGAAATGGGAAGAAATAATGAACATAAGAACATACAATGACATATCAGGAAAGTGATAAACACCGTGGAAAACCACGAAAATTGTAATATCATGAGACGTGATGAACTATGAAGACGCGTGGGGAAAATTCACTAAAGATATAACGAAAGCTTCTGAACGTTTATGGCATTTTGTGAAAATGATTTAAACTCAGGGACTATGGACAGAAATCAAGAGGAAACAGGATGACAAAGGATGGAACGTGGTGAAAACTGATCAAAACGATAGATGGAATACGACGAACAATCACGAACATGATGCAATGTGAAAAAAATGAATCTGGCGACATATTTTGGAAATCAGATGTGATGAAGCACAACGGTAAGATAAATGAGGATCATGAGGAGCAATAACAAATAACTGCAGAAAACGGCTGAATCAGGTATGATGGAACATGCTGCAACATGATAGACACAAACTATGATGAACAACCGAAAGATGATGAAGCTTGATGAACACAGCACAAAATAATAAACATGCTTGATTGAAGCATTCACGTTGCTGCAGTTCCGCGCCTCCTTTTTACGCAGCTCTGCAAGGAGGATTCACACAGTCTCACGGCCGTGTGCACTTAAACAGGAACAGTCGAGGCGGTGGGGTGGCGGTGGCTGAGCACGGAAGGAGCTCCAGCAGATCATTAATATTCATTAATCTCAAAAGCATGCGAAGACATGAGGATTCACAAAGTCTCACGGCCGTGTGCACTTAAACAGGAACAGTCGATACCCAACCATAACTTCGGGAGGGTGCGGGGGCCCTCGGAGACTTCATGTCATCCAGCTGTGTATGAGGCTTGCACATGCTCTACAAGCCGTGCAATGTGGCTTATGAGGTCTGCTCGCACCACGACTGCTTTGCAGGCCGGTTCACAAGGGTTTGCTAAGCAAAGGACTTTGGTTTTGGTTGCAGGACTTAGCTGATCCATCACATTCAGGCACCCCAACTCTTGAATATGATGAGCCAACGTTTTGAAATGCAACCAACAGGCCTCTCCATTGGAGGCGCGGAAGATTCTCGTTCCACTCTCTAAACCAGTACGTTGCTCCGCCAGGTCTAAGGGGCAAGACTAGCTTGGGGTGCTGCGTTACGGCCTGAAGAACCTGTTGGAGTCTGGTTCGGAGCGTTGTTGAGGAGAAAGCCCAAATCTTTTCGTGAGGATTCATGACCCTGAAACATTTCTTTCAAAAATCTACTACGAAGGGCACATCCAATCTTACGTTTTGCATCTTGGCCCCTCGGGTTCGACTCTTGACCAGTTGAAGGCGGAAGAAGATTGCGTCGTTGTACCCAGTCTCGGATGCCAGCAGACAATCGCTGACTTTCAAGGCAATGAGCTCGCAGGGCCGCAGTAAGGCGTAAAAGCCGATCAACAACATCATGGCAAGACGGTTCCATTGCCACGCCAGCGCTGTTACCACCAGCGCCTTCAGCAAAGGTAGTGGAACTGGAGGGTGAAGCTTGCCCGGAAACAGGCTCTCCCAAGTTGTTAGAAGTTTCCAAGGTCCCGCCAGAAAAGTCTTCAAATACGGGAATCGTTGGATCACAATGTTGATGGTTTCAGCGTAGTTGCGCCAAGGAGCACCCAGTTCGTACAGCACTGGCCCATATTCCTCCAGCTGAGTGGCCAACTGGATGGGGTCCCACCTGGCGACCAGCAGCGGATTCATCTCCGGATTTTCTGAAAAACCAGCCACGGAGCGGTACTCTTCTCTGTGCTTCTTGTCGAGCACGGCCTCCAAGTCACTGCCTCGAGGAACCTTGCCTTGCGAAAGACCGTCCAAGAAGCTCTGTTGAGTCAGAGGCAACTGGTAACGTCCCGAGTTGCCCGGCTTGAGGAGGAGCTCAACCTCCTTGCCCTTCAAAACGATCGGCTTGCCGACCTTCAGTGTTTCTAACGAGCCCCACGGAACGCCTTCTTCACCTCCTCGAAGTCGTAGTCGGAGCGGTAGCAGCCCAGAAAATCGTCCACGTAGGCGATAAAGACGCTGATGATAGTCCCCTTGCCGCAGCGCTTGAGGAAGATCATCTGGACAAAACAGTGTTGGGCGTATCCCAAACACAAGTCGGGATATGACCTCCAGAGCCCAAACTCGAGGAGCGTCAGCAAGACCATAGATGTCGGAACAAACCTTGTAAAGAGGTGCTTTCCCGCGCGGGGTCTGGCTGATCACGCCGCCCAAAGGAGGTTTCAAGAACAAGGGAAGAGTTCTCTCTTTGCAGTGCCCCTACTGGCATCGCCCGTCCAGCAATGCCATCTCAAGCTCGAGCCCTCTATCTCCCATTGGCGCCAGCAACGATCATGTCAATGTAGTACAGGACGTGCTCCGATGACGGATTCGGCGTGGGGGCTTGACGATTCAAGGTGAAGAGGTCCGGGTCTCGATGTCCCAGACAAACTGCATTTTGGATGTAGCGGTCCTTGTCCGCGTGCCTTGTCACGATAGCAAGCTCGGGCACGAAGGATCCTCTTGCACAGAATCTTGTCGCTAAGGACTTGTCGGGCTTGATCATGAGATAGGGGCTCAACGCTTCTCCACTCGAGCCAGGACTTTGCTTCCTTGTCAATGAATGGGCTGCAGGTACTCGGGAACTTGATCCGAGCGAAGGATCTGAGTCCAGGGTGTCTCTCCGTCGAGCTGTTTTTGCTCCTTGCGGGAAAGTTGCCTCTTCGCCGAAGTAATCCCAGGAGAAGGGCCACCATGGTCCGTGTCCGTGGCGTCGCTCTCATCATGAGGTTTGTCCGGAGGCACGTCATCCTTGCGGTGTTGACTTGACAGGTAGGCCCGGTAGAACATGTTGGCTTTCGGTCCAAAGACGCCGGCACGGTAGTCGTCGTCAGGGTTGACCTTGACTAGTTCGCTGTCGTGTAGAAGAGCGGTGAACGTCCCGAAGGGTCTTTTGAGGGGCATTTGCGGTAGAAGAGGTTCAGAGGGCGCCAACGTCGCGGTGCTTAAACTCGGCTCCTCTGTG
The DNA here is from genome assembly GCA_905231905.1 of Symbiodinium pilosum. NCBI lineage: Eukaryota > Dinophyceae > Suessiales > Symbiodiniaceae > Symbiodinium > Symbiodinium pilosum. The sequence goes on from CAJNIZ010017125.1 coordinate 50,453, forward strand.
GGACTCCGAACTGGTTCTGAAGAAGGCCCAGGTGGTGGCTGGAGGTCGGGAACCTTGGTGTTGTGCGTTTTGCGCAAAAGAGCTCGTCGGAATCCTTTGTCCACATTCATGGCACTCAGGTGTTGGATGGCCTCATTGCGAATGAGGGCGGCAGTGAGTGCAGGATCCAAAAAAAGTGCCTCGGCGAGGGATCCTTGGTCAGTAAAAAGAGGCCACTGGGATTTGCGGCACTCTTCCAAACACTGCCTGGAAGGGGCTGCGGCCTTTGTTGGTAACAAAGGAGTTCATGGAGTGGATTGCCAGGGATCAAGCAAGTAATCGCTTCCCCCTAATAATCAAC
>CAJNIZ010017125.1:50892-85567 GCA_905231905.1 Symbiodinium pilosum
ATTTATTATTTATTATTTGGGGGGGTTTTTTTCATATGAGGAAGTGATTAGTCGAGCTCGTCCACGTCGGCGGCACAGCGGTCGCTGATGAGCCGCTCAAGCATGGTCCGAAGACGGCGTTGCATCTCCACCGTGCCACAATGACCCAGTGAGCCTCGGCAGGAAAAAAGTCGACGCGCACGTTGACGGTGGAGAGCATGTCGTCGAAGTCGCCTTAAAACAAGGGGTCGGGATCAAGACGGAGGTGTGCTGGTAGTCCATATGGTCGAAGCCAAACTCGGTCAAGAAGATCGTAGGTTTCCTTGGCCTCTTCGTACGGAGCACAGCCACCTGGTGAAAACCCGTTGCCGCATCGGCCAAGCCAAGTACTTGCACAGCTTCGCCAGCGCTGAGGCGAACGTAGAAGAAGTCGTCTTGCACGAGCTTATTGAATTGCGTCACGGGCACTGTTGTCGCAGGTTGTGGCTGCTGTGGTCCCTTATAAGGCGCTCGCAGGTTGCACAGTGCAATTTCTTGACGCACTCGAGGACGGCAGCATTTGCCACACCACGACGCAGGAGCAAACGAGTAAGCTCACGCGGTGAGGGGCGCCCCAAATTGGCATGTAAGTGCCACGGAGCGCCGAATCTCAGCAGGTACCTGAGGTCCAAGTGTCGGAAACGCAAAATCGGGGGGGAGCCCGGGCACGGGGACGAAGGACTGCTCCTTGGGCAACATCGGGCAGGGAATCGAACACAGCGTGCCGCACCGCCTGGCTGAACCTGCTCTTTGGACGCCTGATCTCTTCCAGCTGCTCAACCTCGATGTGTCTCGTGCTGTCAATGTACTCGAGGGCGACACCTCTGGCGGAGTAGGCCTGATGCATCAGGAAGTGTCGTTGCATTGGGGACGGCGCAGCTTGAACCTTCACAGCCTCCGAACAAGTTTTGTATGTGACCGAACTGGGAGCCCAAGTCGATGTCAAAGGCACGGCGGTTGCCCGCAGCAAAGTCCCGCGCGAGCTGCTCGAACACATTGCCCCAAGCCTTGGCATCCAAGATGGGGCGTGCAGTGGCACACACACACACACACACACCTTAAATTGCCAAAGGGCAAGGGCTCCTTCTCGGCGACAAGGTCGTCGCGCAGGCGCGAGAGGATCTCGCGCACGAACGCGTGGGAATAGACCTGGGAGAAGCGGTTTCGGAACCTTGGATGACAGCACAATACTGCGTGTCGGCGGCGCTCAGCTTCAGCGGGATTCCTTCAGCAAGTCCGGGCATGTTGGTGATGAGTCCGACGGGCTTGATAACAGGCTGTCCGTCCACCATAAGCGCCGAGGTGCGCATGACCCATGGTGGCGCCGGGTAGGTTGACCACCTTGAGGAATTCGTTCCTGAAGTCTGGAGCGCTGAGGATTCTCGATGATGAAGTGGCACGCGGTCTGGCGGGCGTGGACGATCAAGTTCACAACGTGCATATAGCTCAGGTAGTGAACAAATTATAGTCGGCGCAGGGGTAGCCAAGGAGAAGAAGCCAAGGGCGATGTCGTCAGACCATCGAGCGCACGAGCTCCTGATCTTGCGGCTTATTGAAGTCCCAGCCATATAGCAAATCAACGACTTGACAGGCATGAAGCTCATGTTGAGAGGGTCTAGCCTCTCCAGCAAGCAACTCAAGAAGATCAACACAGCCAGGTAGCCGAGAGGCCCACCGCCGGAAGTGCATTGTACACCTTGACCTCGCTGTCCAGGATGCGCCTGCTCTGCTGACGTTGCCGGCCAAGCGCTTGTAGCCTATAGCCTTTCACGCACCCCAGTCGTAGGTCGTCTCCCCGCCATCTTTGGTCAGGAGCCTCCAGGCGTTGACTTCCTCCTCGGCCGACATCTGTCGCAAGACCTGAGTTGAAGGTTGGGATCGGATAGTTCGTGAGATCATACTCTGGGAGGGCCGCGCCGATGTTGGTCTCGTCTTGGCCGCTGCCTGAAGAGAACTCGTCCTGGAAGGTGTTGCCGTGACCGTATTGTCCAAGGAGGGCAATGGCAGCGCCAATGAGGCCGAAAATCCTTTGAAGGGGCGTAGGTGCCATTTTTCTTCGGCGGCCGTCCACACCCACCTGCTCATGCATCTCCTGCACCTTGCGTACCTGCCCGTTGCGTTGCCGCACCGGTAGATGTCGCCGTGGTCGCACTCGTCCGGGCTCAGGAAGGCCGCAGCCCACCCTGGGCAGTTGCCTCGGTCAGCCAGGCGCGATCCCAGATCCTGAGAGGGACCGCTGCACACATCTGCCGGTAAAGGTTCTTCTTGAAGAAGAACAGGCTCTGCGTCAGCCGCCTTTGTAACCATTGTGGTGGAGGCTGGAGCATGGCCTGTCGAATTGATTAACGAAACCTGGTCAAGAGGAAGCTCGGGAGCCGCGTTCTGCCAGTCAACGGTGTCAATGCAATGTTTCAAGCGTGCAACTGCGCTGGCAGAGCAGGCTGCAACACTGACTGCGAGATGACCATTCAAGAAGGGCACAGGAACTTCAGCTGACAACCGCTCAAAATCAGCAACCATCCTAGACAAATCTAAGATCACGCCAAGCGCCTTGAGGGGGAGTTGCTCGCCAACAACAGCACGCCAGCATCGAGAACACCTGTGCCAAAGAAGAAGGATGAACCGTCATCAAGAACTGCCGGAACATAAGCTCGATGGTCAGCCAGGACTGGATATCGCTTACCAAACTGAAAGAAGTCCACCTTGATGGTCTCAAGGTCGTACATGCTGAGGAGGTCTTGGTGTTCTTGGAGCCACCTGCGTCCGCAACATGTCCGCTGACAAGCCGTGCCAAGTACCACGTAGCCAACAAAACCAGGCCATGGATGACATCTTGCGTTGCAAGCACAACGTTGACCTGATAGCTGCCTGGTTGGGATTCTTCGAAGGCCGTTCCATTACCTGACCGGACTTCATGGTTACCAAGGTCAAGTGCCCGGAAACGGCGCAGGCGGTCTTTTTCTTGAGCTCGCTTGTAAATTTTCGCCCCAGGTTCACTGAGGCGAGGCGACGGGCTGTCACCGTCAAAACCTGCACTAAGTCGTCCAGGTCATCGCCACGCTCGTCGTCCTGGCCATCTTGGTCTTGGTCCTCGGCTGCACGCTCGTCCTCGCCTTCATCCTCCTCGTTGTCTGGCTCGGCCGCGTCGTTGCCCTCGGGCTGCTCTGCTGTCGCCTCGCCAGCCTCAGTGACGGTGCCCTTGCCGGCGTCGTTGCTGGGAGCTGCCGGTTGCTTGCCAGAACCCCTGGCCTTGACGATCAGTTGGCCGTCTTTGCCCATGACAGGGGGCGGCGCCTTAAGTCAGGAAACTGCATGACCAGAGACTCCGAATGTCCTCGAAGGTCAGGGAATGACGGGCTCCAACCAACACAAGACGCTGATCTTGGGGACTGAGCCGGGAGCGGTCAAGAAGTCCGCTGCCTCTAGCCTCGCCGTCATACATGGCCATGACATTGATGCCGACTGCTTCCAGGCCCGAAGGTGCTCATTATGATATCTGCTTATGCCCTCGTAATCGGCCAACAAGCGACGTTTTTGGTAAGCCAGGCGCTGCTCCATAGGACACCGAAGCTGATCCAGTATGTAATGAACCCATTGGAAACTGTTAATCTCGTCCAGAGGCGCATGCTCAAGTTCCTGTTCTGGTTCTCCGGTCAGGGCGTTGTACAACTGGAGCGCAGCCTCGCGCTTGCTCATGTAGGTCTCGACCTGTATTTGCCACAGTCTGACCTTCTGCTCGTACTTGGCGAAGGCCCTTAAGTCGTCTTTGTCATAGGCCCATTTTGGCGGCACAGGGGCCGCCGCGCCACTTCACGCCACGCTCTGGCCCCATCTTACTGGTCCATGATTACGTTGAAGAGCTCGACGTCGTGCCCTTCTTCTTCCGGTCGCGTGCCAGAACTTCATCCAAAGTAGCGGGTTGCCCGGTTGCCCTCCCACGGTCTTGGTCTCCAAGGTCCCCGGGAGAAAGTCCAGGAGGAGCGGGACGCAGAAGGTCCGCGCGGCCTTGTCCAGGTAGCTGTGGTTCCCGCTGACGTCGGGAACTCACCTTCACTCCGCTGTCAGGTCCTGGCCGGCCTCAGTGAAGTCGTCGCCGTCTGCGTCGTCCAGCTCCAGTCTCACCAGGCATGCTCCGGTGGAGGCGCCCTCAAAGGCGGATCAGAGGGTCGGTCGGGACTCGCCGAGGAAGCAGCCGCAGAAGCACGAAGCCAAGGTGGAGATGGCTGTTGTCCCTCAGGAAAATACATGCACGTTCCAAACCCCATGTGCCTCCAAGTCTGCTCGTTGACCCGGTAGTAGTCCTGCCCGCCACAGTCTGCGCACGCCCAGTCGCCCGAAAGATTCCTGTAGAGATCTGGGCCATCACAAGCAGTGCAGCGCCAAACAGCAGTGGAGTTGTTAGCTCTAGCAGTGTCAGCATTTTGCCCTCGCATCGCGGTCACACCCTGCGATGCGGACTCAAGTCCCTCAAGATTCTCCTCATCGGCGGTGTCCTGGCTCGCCATATGAAATATCTCAGGGATACGAGGCATCGCCAGCAGGGGGTCAGTACAGGCTCCGGTGCCAAGTTGGCCAACCACTAGCTAGGTGCACGGCAAGCTCAGCGCACGTGATGGCAAAAGCAAAGGATGACCTTTTCCATGGAATGCTATCGCTCAAGTGGGCCCGACTTAGGGCGGTACGGTTCCAGCAATAAGGGCCGCGCTGGAAGCTAGCATGCTGTCATTGCCAAGCAAACCCAATCATAACTTTATCACTTAGCCCTGTGTCGGGATTCCAAGAGCAACAATCCCATCCGAAATATTGGTAAGTCACCCTATGCGCCCCCATTATCCCCCATTTTACCTTGGCCCGGGGCCCATGTGGACCCTGCCTTAAAGAAGTTGGGGTCCTTTTTTGGGGGGGGCACCGAAAAGGGATTGCAGCATTTTGGATTGGGGCCCTTTTTTTTTGCAACTACCATATAATTACAGGGTACGCTCATCTGTTAAGATTGGGGGACACCAGGGAATTGAAACAGAGGGAGTTGGGGTCATCTTGAGTATTGAGCATGACGTAGGGATTGAACCCTGGACCCTAAGCCGAACCACGTGAAAAAAGCGGTGAACGCAAAAAAACGAAAAACACGAAAAACGTGAAAAACGATGCCAAGTGAGAAAAACTCAGGAAAAATGCGAAAACTGGCGAATGTCGTCCTTCTACATGTGACTTGTGTGTGTTTGCATTTTTGCTTATTGTTGTTTTTGCTTTGCATGTTTCTCGTTTTTTGAGAGTTTCTCGTTGCTTTATGTGTGAATCGTTTTTCTCGTGTGTGCGTTTATCGTTTTTGCATTTTTTTTTTTTTGCGTTTTCTCGTGTTTGCCTTTGTTTTTTGTTTTTTCGCTTTCTCCGATAAACCCATGACGCGCGCAATGTTGGCTTAGCCTGTTTGCAGCAACGAGGTTCCCTCCACTTTAGCCTCTTGCGAGCCTACTCCACCAGCACCTCAGCTGAGAGCCTGGCAAGTCGTATCCCGGCCGTGAGCCGAGTCCGTGTTACGAGGCGGATACGCGCAAGCGTTTACAATTAGGATCTGGTCCTGTGGGGTTCAGAAGTTTGGGATTTCATGATTTCAACGTCTGGCCCACGATGGAAGTGAGGGCACTGGGTTTCCCCTTGGCAAACAGTGCGAGGCTACCGGCATATTGCCTTGTAGCACGCTTTTCGAATGCTCTGACATGCATCCTGGCTAGGGGTGATGCTGCGGGAACTGCGCATCGCGAGTTTGCTCGTCTATCACCCACTGCTTTGGACAGTTCGATGCGATCGAGGCTGACAACTCAAAGCCAGTCGGGAACCAACAGACACACTCTTACAGTTTGAGCAAGTGTTGCACACACAGAAGCATGCCGGAGCGTGGCGTCTTATGTAGACGACCACGAGAAAAAGCACGTTGGAGCTTCAAGGTCAGGTTCAACAAACTGAGAACGGTTCAACGCAAGGCCTATAGGCGATATCACATACTCGCAGTACATTGCACCCTCTCCCATGCAACAAATCTCAACTCCATGCGGCAAACAGCCAAGTGCAACTCAGGATCCAACCAGCCCTTTGGTCAGGATCTTCCAGGACAGAGCATACACGTTCGCTGGTCTGCCTACCCAATTGATTCAGCTCCAGAAGGCTTTTTTTCAATTTGCCTTTTGACAGGACATTAAGTCATGTTGCTGAGGCAGAAACAACGTCTTAAGGTCCCAGGTCCTAGAATACTGCTCACATCTGCTCACATAGCGCCAGGACCGAAGCAACTCCGTTTTTGGAAACAAAGAGCACCAGATGCCCACTGTCATCTGGAGCTTGAGGCTGCTCAGCTGAAGCCGCAAAGGTTACCCGCACACCAAGAAGAAGCGCCCGGTGACGCTGTCTCCAATTTCTGGCATTTAGATACTTCAGCAGTGCTCTCGGGAGCCCAAGCGGCCAACTAACGGCAGTCATGCTGTCGTTCGTGGTCTAATCTAGCCCTGGGGCACGAAGTAAAGTACCGCGCAGATGATCCAGAATAGGAAGGCGAATTAGGCCTCTTTGGTCGGCTGGTCGTGCCGTACGCTCCAGCGTAAATGCTTTGATAGGTGCCCTTCTCACACGCCTAAAGACGACCAGTGAGAAAACAGACTTTGCTCGCGGATCGCTAAACTCGGCTTCAAGGGTGCTGCCCTGGAAACACTGGGAATTCTCCGTTGCTGTTCGGATGTCTATGCAACCAAGTTTTTTTCTGTGGACATCCTCACGTGGAGACCCTTCCTTCCATGGTAACTCTCTAGTGTGCTCCCTCCTTCGCCTGGGATCGGTATGGTGCGGTGTGGTCCCCCTCCTCCGGGTGGAAAGTGGTTGCAAAAAACCAAGCCCCTACCTCCCCCGCCGCTGCTGCGAGCGGATGAAGGATATTGATGTCCGTTATAGGCTTCCGCCATTGAAAGTTCTGCCCAGGTGTATATGGGGGGCTCCGGGTCTAGTGTAGACAGCTGTCGATAACCATGTGCGGAGTTAAAAGTTATAAGTGCCTCTAGGGTGTCAGAATGACGGAGTGCACGTCCTAAACATGCAATTCTGGCAGATTGCGTGTATTGTGGTGGGGTACGTAATTGTGGGGAGTGTTCGTACGCTAAACACATCAAATACGCGTTGGAGCAGTCCTCCTCGCATTGTGAGAGAACTTTGTGGTAGAAGGTGCTCTTAACATGAAAACTCTGTCGGAGCGTTTTAGAATGGATTAGGTTTAGGCGAGCTATGTGATCTCCGGAATACACCTGAGATTCGGAACCCTAAAGTAGCATCGGCAGGGTGACTTGCACATGAACTAGAAGTTCTCTGGCGACAGAAATGGACCCGTTCTGGAAGAAAGGGTCGATGCACTTAAAGCAGCAGATGACATGAGAGTAACGACGTTGTACATCCTTGGCAGCTGAAGAATTAAGCTGAATCATAGCCCCTAAGTATTGAGCACAATCTTCCAGTTGGATAAAGATGAGAATTGGGGGGTCGTCGCTTACTTGTGTCGGATTGCAGGAGGAGCAAGTACATGGTAAGGAGGGGTCTCCAGGAGTGAGACCTGCGCTCTATGATTGATGGCTGATAGGCGACATTTGTCCGCGTTTAGGAGCAGGCCACTCAGCTTCGAAGAAACTGGAGTATATGGAATAAACGGTTAAGGGAAAGAGCCGTGCCGGATAAGAGCAGGGTGTCGCCCGTCTTCGGGACCACATAGATCATAGAATTTCTCCTTTTCACTGTGGATTGCGTGCCGATCGCTCTACTTCTACTCCTCCTGTTTTATTGTTTGAAGACTATTGGAGTTGCACGAGAGACATGGGCTCTCTTTTTACATGTTGTTTCTTGACTGTGCACAGGCTTTTGATACGGTTTCCCATCATGCGCTAGGCAACTCCCTTTACCGTATAGGAGACCCTCAGCACTTTATCGACGCCATTATGATAATTTACTCCATGGCTAAAGGTCAGAGACTCCGGCATACATTCCCCGATGCATTCGTTCCGCAGGGGGATACGCCAGGGTTGTCCCCTCTCCCCCTATCTCTTCATTATCGTCCTCTCTGTCCTCTTCGAGGACACATACAAGGAATTTTCTACACAATTTGGTTCTCGCCTTTTGGTTTTTTCACATGATTCTCCACTTACAGACATCGAGTATGCTGACGTGAAGCATCGCAGCGTAGATTTTGCAAACTATGTAAACTGTGTTGACTAGGGATACGGGGCGATAGCTGGAAGGTTGTCAGGGATCCTTCTCCTTGCCCTTGAATATCATTATCACGTGTGTACGGCTTCACGTGGGAGAAGAGGCCTGCGTGCAAACTTGACTATAGTGGCCCAGAAAGAGAGTAGACGAAGATGTCTAGGTGCGAAATTCCATAATTCGACGGGAGCGTGATCCAGGCATAGCGCCCTCTTGTGTTGCATTCTGTGTAGAGCAAGTCCAGTTCAGACTCGGCAAAAGCGGACAGAGGTATTTCCGCCTCCGGGTGAACAGGTTGGTCCGGTAGTGGATGAATGGGGCGTCGCGCCTTCAAACCATGGGATTGAAAAAACTGCCTTTTGAATCAGGCCGGGTCAGCACCAAAAACTCAAAAGCTGACGTGATGCCCCGTGTTACGCTGTTCCTGGCCATCAGAGCACTAGGTCCCTGCGAGGACACCAAGGTAGAGCCGGCAGGGAAAACAACAAGTTTCATGTCCTTCTGGCAATGAGCAAACAAAAATGCTGACAACCCTCTTTCAGATTCAAACTCTCAAAAGGTGTCAGCACGAGGTTGGTTCGGTTTTGTCGTTGCTGTCATTTTATGTCTAAGCCTTCCTGAGGCATTTGGCCACTAGGCCAGCACCCCTCAGCATGTCGGCCACTTCTCCTCACTTGTCCAGGCTGGAAAATGCAGATTGATTTGCTTGTGACGTTCCATCAACCCGCCCTAACCGGAATCACGTCCCAGAATTGCACATGCCCGCCATCCCTGCCGCTCGCTACCCAGCTGGCCGCTAAATCATCAAGCACGTTTTAGGACGGCCTGCAGCACTGCGAGCTACTTGACACCAGCAAATGGGGTTGCCAGTCTTGACCTCTGTTTTACGCACAATGAAAGGCAACATGGGGGCAACAACAGACTCTGAACATCTTGAACTCAGAGCCGCCACACAAACGCAAAGCCCAGGACGTTCGGGTAACCTTGGCAGTTATTGACGCAGCGTGAGGTTGTACAAAGCTGCCCTTGAAGCCTTGCCTGGTTCCAACCGGTCGGCTGCAAACTTCTTTGGCTGGCCTCAGTTTGTGCGCAGAATCACCGAACCATTGTTATACATCATTGTACATCTTTGCGGCCATGGGTGGGATAGACGGCGTTGTAGCCGGCCGGTTGCCTCTCAAGCCCCGCTGCGAAAGCACCCAAGCATCAAAGTCGGCCATTACAAGTTCGGAAGGCTCATCAATGGGCCTTGGGCGAAGGCCCATGAACTGTCGCCATGCCGCATCATCACCAAGCCTCTCAGGTGTGAACGGCCTAGGCATGTCAATGAGACCTCGTTGCCGAGGCATCGGCGAAGCCGTGTGCTTGATAAGTTGATTCTGCGATGGATCCTGCTGCCAAACAACCTACTCACTTCTTGCATGAGACATACGTTAGTCAACGCGGGTGCTCAAAGCCCTGCTTGTTTTTGCGTTCGAGCATGTTCCAGTTCATCTGCAACCCTGGAGCCGTCTTTTCCACACAATTCCAGTAAGCGTAAACCTTCCCTGAAAGGATGCGCTGGCGTCTTGCTCCCAGGACATCGCAAGTCATGCGTTGGATCACATTCAGCCTGTGATGCCGATAAATTCGGTCGAAATGACCTCAATTGCAAGCACAAAACAACCTGTAGCAGCTGGGTGTTTCAACGCCCTGCGCGTCAGATTCAGACATCTCTGAAGATGTCCATCCAGCGGCACTGAAAGTAGATGAAAAATCGCCTGGTCAAAACTGTGGCAAAGAAACAGTCACATCAAGTGCTTTCATCCGTCGCGTCCTGCGCGGCCCTGAGCGCTTGCAAATGTGCGGACCTGAATGGAAGAACAAGCATGGGCTAAGATCAAGTTCAGCTGAGGCAAAAAATGGGACAAGGCGCGCATGCTGCGCCTTGCGCGATGAGTAGCTGTTTGTCCTGGATCGCACGAATGAACGACGAAACCGCCATGTCTGCCATGGTTCACTGAAAGTCTGCGCAGCCTGTTTACCATGGGATTAGCCAGCGTGGATGTTTCACTCGCCGCTGCTCCCTTGTGAGGTCGCAATGCTTTTAAAGCAATTCCTGAAGCTCATGAACCAGCGGTGGAGTTGAAAGTGCACTTAGTTACAATGGAGTCAGCAGGCGCATTCGGCCTCGTTGCCCCATGTCGGCAAAGGATATCTTGCAAGATCTGACATTGGCTTTCAAGTCAACTGCGGGGACTTGGGGTAGCAGATCATCCCAAGTCTTGATCGATTTCTTTCATCTTCTTTTCCATTCAATCTATTGTAATCCTTATCAACTACCAAGACTATCGTGTTGTGGTTAGCTGGTGGCAAGCTGTCTCTGCTCGCAGCCTGGCTTTTGCGTTTGGCACCAGCCATGTTTGCCCAGCCAAGATGTTGGATCTTCGTCGCTCTCTGCAACGCGGTATTCCTCTATCAGATTCTATGAGGATTTGGAAGCCTTCAGATTCCTGTTTTGCCCCGCTGTGGAAGACAAAGGATGCTGTTCATGTACATGCACCTGCAACACCAGGGAAAGCCCATCTACGGACCCGTCATACTCGAGGCCTGGTTGAAAATCTAAAAGCGTTGGGCTTGCTTTATCAGCATGTCTGTGTAAAGAACAGCTGCCTCACGGAAGAATGCCTGTCACTGTTGACTGTTCAGCTGGCATCTGACATTGACGCTCGGGTTGCCACACTTTGAAGAAGGAGGGTCTGAGCAGGCCAGCACGCAGTCTTGCACGGGCAGCCTCTTGGTGCGACATCACATGTTGGGGGTATCATAGTACAGCAAGCTTTTACTACTCGAACTTGCTGGCTGCATGACTTCTCTTGGCTATAGTCAACCGAGGATCCTTTGCAGGTGGTTTGCCAGCACTTGCAGTGAAAGCGGAGGCTGCACCTGTCCAAGCCAAACTTTGTTCTTACAAGGTCCTCTAACACGGAGCATGCGGTGCCTTCCTAATTTCTTGTGGCTCCACCCTTGATGCTTGATCCTGGCTCCCCTTGCCTCAACGCTGTGCGTCAGTGCAGCACTTTAATGTAATGGTCAGGAGCATGCAGTTTCATGCTCTTCCCATGAGCTAGGCCCACTGCTGCCCTGTCGCCTCGTGCCCTGTCAATGCTGGAGGATTAGAGCTGGGACTCCACCATGCCTGAAGGTGAAGCCAAGCTGCTGATGCGCCACTGCTCGGCCTGGAGGTGGGGACCTGCAAGAGTGAGAGATTGGGATGACCAGCTCAAATGCCTGTCTGGACCTCTATCACTGGAGGCAGAAGCTGCTTGAAGGCAATCCCTCCAGGCTTTGGCTTAACCAATACCTGTTCCGGAGCATGCATAACACATCATAAGCCTATAGTATCCAAACGCATCCTAATGCAGGATGCAGCAGCCTTTTCTTCTAAGATGTGCAAGTGCCGAAGACGACGTCGTATGATAAACGCTCTCCCGTTCTGCTGCAACCTGATTCCATCAGGCACTGCGCAGGAGCCTTCCAGAGTGTGGAGCAAAAAGAGAGCATAAGCCTGCCACTTAACAGCATTCTGATTCCGCAGCATTGCTTCATGCTGCTGGATGGTAGCTGCCTGAACAGCAATGAGGCCGTAAGCGTGTTATTATGATGAGGCATCACAGGAGCATGCAAGTCCATAAAAAAGAGCCCCCGTTTCGGGGGACTAAACTGACCTGCTCACCTTGCGTACATCAGCACATTCCACCAGGAGCGTGCATGTAGCACGCACCAAGGAATCCGTAACAATCTATCACAACTGATCTATGCAAGGTTTCAGACATGCAAGGCTGAGATGACTAAGGCTCGAGCTGCATCACCCTTCTTGGACTTCATAGACGTACTTGCGACCTAATTGCCAACATGAAAACGGAAAGCTCAAACGTGCTAGGCATGCCATCTGATAGCTACCGTCCCGCAGAAGAATGCTTGCAGGTTGGCTAGTCAATCATGTGAACTGCAGTAGTGCCTGTCGAACTTTTCTTCATTGCCGACGGTCACGATCAGGGATCCCCGGCCCGTTTGAGCCTTTAGCATCCTCACCCCTGGATGCGCTCTTGCTGATGGCTATCAAAGCCTCAAGGCTGACATCACGGCATCATTTGATTGATCATCACCATCTTCAACTGGGCCGTTGTTGCAGCAGATGAATTTCGCAAGCAATACTCCTGCCCCGGGCGGATGACAAGGGAGTGTCCTGTTGATAAATCAATGACATCCAAGTCAACTGCCGCAGTGAGGGTTCCAGGCTCGCAGGAGACCACGAAGATGAGAATCGATTTGCTTGCTGCGAGTTCCTCCGGTGTGTTGAAAGAGCGCGGAGGGATGCGAATGTCACAACACATCCACTTGCCATTCTCTAGTCCGACTCTGATCCCCACAGCATGTGTGGAACCTTCGGCTGTTGGGACTTCTACAAAGCCGGTAGGTGTTCTCCTGGGCAAAGCTCGTTGCGGCACTTCAGCTGTGAGAGCAGAAGCTGCTGCAGCACTTGCAGCTTTGGCTGCTAGCTCCACGCGGCGCCTAGGGCGCCTGGCTTTAGCAGCTTTGGCTTGCTGCACTGGTTCTGCTGCATTCTCTTGGTCCAGCCCTCCTGACTTGAACGAGGTGTCGGACATTTTGCTGGTGCTGCATGGGCTGAAGGCATCATCGAACCTGGCTGTCAATCCTATCGGTATGCGTTCCTGGGGTTCATCTCCTGGTTCGCACGGCTGAGCGACAACAACTCCACAAACTGTGGGCATGGTTGATCCACGCACCCTCTCGTACAGAACACGTTCATTTCGCCAGTGTTCGAGCACACGAATTTGATGGCGACGAGGCCTGCCCTGCTGATTTAGGCACTTGAGCTTATCCACACCGACTTTGACCAAGGAAAACGGGCTCTCCTTGGCAAAGTTGAGCTTCTCTGGAGCGGCCCGCTTGCGCCTGTGAGCAACTGCCTTTTCGGGCGTGGTCTGTTGCCCTTTTTCGATCATTTCTGGCGGGGGTGGTGTCGTGATCTGATCTTGGTCCAAATCTGGCACCCCAGCAGCGAAAGAAGGTGAGCGGGCTCTGAGAGGAGATCGAGGTGGTGACTTGCTGTCATTAACCTGGGTCTCATGGGGAACCACTCCATGAAGTGCAGGCACCACCTCTGGCAACTCCTCAGGGATCGTTGTGTCCTTCACGGATTCAGGTGCAGGAGGTAACCCTGCTTGGCTATCCTGCTGGACTGCAGAAGCTGGAATCGGGCCACTAGATTTTGAGCCCACCGCAGGTACTTCCTGGCTGATCTGCGCTGGTCCTTGCGAATCTGCACGCATAGCAGGCTCAGTAGGCTCTGCGGGAGCAATGCCTTGGCCACCTCCTGTGTTTGTGACTGCGGCTGGAGGCATGCGGCCAGCTGTGTGTGCTTCTGCTCGGACAGGCTGGACAGGCGCCTGCAGCGATGTGGCTTGCGGCGGCAAGGCTGATGGGACTGGCGGGACTGCCGCAGCGGGCTGCGCTGGCCAAGGCGCTTGCCAGGTGGCAGGAGCAGCCATCGGCCCTTGAGTTCCCCATGGCCGTGCAGGAGGCATACCAGTCTTGGGCAAAGCCTGCGGTGGCGGAGCTATCCCCACTCCAACGAAATCTCTTTGAAAGGGAGGCCCTGCATGGGCCGAGCTGGTGCACATGTAGGGTGGCGGCTGCGCACCCTGAGTGATACTAGGTGCAGCCGGCAGTCTCGCTGCAGGGGGCACCCCTGCCTGCACTGGCATTGATGCCACATGTCCTGGGCCAGGTGCCACAAAGCCCAGACTGGGCGTGGCCATGCTGCTCATTGACAACATGCCGCCAGTTGGCAATGCTGGCTGAGGGGGCATTGGCCCTGAAGTTCGTAAGTCTTGAGGTGCATCGCTGAGCCGATGTCTTCCTGGCCCCTCAGTTGCCGAAGTTAGGCCTGCGTGTTCACTGCCGGTGGCAGGAGGTATCCCTGCTGTAGCAGCAGGTGTTGGCACATCACTTGCGCGAACTGGATTTGAAACGTAGGTCCTGCCGGGCTCTTCTGCAGGCCTTGCGTCACCAGCAGTGCAAACTGAACTTGGCACATGTCGCGTTGGCATGGCAGCCACACCTTGGGCTGCATCTGCTCGAAGAGGAGCTTGGCTTGGACATGGCACAGGTCGCGAGGGCTCGTACCTCCTCTCAGAACTCGGCATGTCCACTGATTCGGTAGGAGCAGGGATGCGTGGCACCCCAGAGCGAGCCATCCGCAGCTCCTGCGAATCAGGAAAGCATGGGATGGCCGCATACTGAACGTCTCTCATGGGCCGAGGGGGTGGCTCAGTCACGCCCATCAAGGCAGGAGGTGCGGCTGGCAAAGCATCCAATCGCCTTGTGCCACCTTGTGCAGGCATCACTCTGCCAGGACCCCCAGAACTTAGCGGGCAGGGGAACGAGGCCATACAAGGCGTCCCGTGCTCACAGCTATCAATGCTCGTGTCTAACGGACGGTCACTGTGAGCCTCACGAGGATGCTGGGCAGGTTCTGCCAATGGCTCATCCACTGATGACAGCCGCAAGGGTACATAGTAATGGCCATCACGAAAGAAAGATGCCAACGAGTCCATGGAATGCTCCGTGCAGGGTGACGTACCCATCAAGCTGTCCTCCATAAGATTTCGTGACTCGCCAAGGTGCGCATCACGATCATTCTCCGGGATAGTAGCTGCATTCAACCGGCTTCCACGATCACGTGCCTCCCTCGGTGAAAGGGATCTGCGTATGGTGCGGAGAGGTGAAGGCATACTTCGCAAGTGCCCGCTGAGCGGAGACCGTGCTTGCATTCCGGATGCTAGCCCAGCTTCGATGTCAAGGGGTGGAGGAGAGCCTGGCACCCGGCACTTCTCACGAGGCGTCATAGCAGGGTCCATCTCTGTCGGGGCAATCTCATCAGCATGCATGTCTGGAGCTGCACTTGGAGATGCAGCTTCCTCAACCCCTGCATGTATCAGGCCTGTGTGGCCTTCCTCCGAGGAACAATCATCCACATTTGGCGATCTCACAGCAAAGTCGATGCTGGGGAGTCCATCAGCTTCAAGCCGGACACGAGGCCCGGTTGGCATGGCCGCGGTGCCCTTGCTAATCGAGCGCACTGATGGCAGCTTTGCGGCCTCACATTTAGATGCCTACCCTGGAGCAAGATGCGGCAAGACAAACGTTGCATCACCACTGTTGCACAGAAAGCATGATGCCAACTGTGCTCAGAAATGCATAGTAGGGCGCAGGGCCCCCTTCCAGGGCTCGCACTTTCTTTGATGTCATTGTTTCGCGCGCGGGCCCTTAGCATAACCCAAAAAATATCTTCCATGTCGCGTTTGCATGGTCCAAACATGTCAAGCCCCAGCAGCCTGCTTGTGGCACTTGCCACTCTGCACTGCGCAATTGTGTGCTTCTTATTTGGGTGTGGGTTGTCACTAGAACTCTCCACTCCTTTGTTGTTTGTGGGCTGCCCTGCTCAATGCACATGCAAATTAGTATGTTTTGCTTCTGTACTCTGGCAAGCTAAAACATTGAGCACTGCATTTCGTTGTCAGACTGAACATGCTACCGTCAAAATGCTTCGCTCCGCCTTGTTGGCAAACAGCCGCTGTCGCTGCAGATTCTTTTTTCGACAGCACGCTGGCTTGGCCTGCTCCACTCGGATCCTTTATGTTGAAAGGGAAGTGCACAGCCACTCCACCGGCCCTGCTCACGTGGTCATCCAGTCACCTGGCCATCCTGCGTTTCCCCTGCGCACCTTTCTGAATCTATTTGACTGTTGAACCTCCTTGTTGAAGATTTCCTGGACATCTCGGTCTTCTTGGCACGCCAATTGCAAATCCGAGCTTGTTACAGCCGGACAAGAATAGCAGTCATGTCCTGTCGCGAAAACCAAATCAAGAGCCACGGGCGTTTGTTTCTGACATGGTGCAAGCAATATTTGCCGGAATCGCATCGTATGAATCGCCTTCCTCCTGAACATGCCAAAGCCATGGAATTCTCAAACAAGCAGTCGGCTCAAGGAAGCAAGCCTGGCGCCATCTTTTCCTTGCTTCACGATGCAACTTGTGCAGTGCCCTCACCAAGATATCAAAGCAGGTGCAGGGTGGGGTGCCTTTCCCTAATCATGACTTATCTCAAGCGCCTGCCTTGTGGGGCCCTCCAAGGGCAATATCTTGGAAACCGCCTCGCAAGCCGCGCAAAACAAAGGGTTTCGGCTATGTGTCAATGTGTGCTTCGCCTTGATGACAAACTCTGAATCCAAGAATTCCCAAATGCCGTCACCTAGGCCAGAACACTATGGACAACGGGCATAGGAGGGTCATTGGGACTGGACTAGAATGGCGGACGAGTCTGGCAGCCAGCAACAGCTACAAAAAGTTGTTTTTTGAAGGTGAGGAATGGCTCGACCATCTTGGACAATTATGTCTCAATGCTTTAGTGCAGGGAGTAACTTACGCAACGGCAGAATTTGATGGGAACGGTCCCGCACCAGATGCCAGACTATACAAACTCCTCTGCAGGCCGGGACCAGCGATTACTGAAGGGATTGAAGTTTGTCCGAATTTCCGAAAGCTTTGAAGTGGCTACGATAGAAGTCAAGGCCACGGTGCATCGCGAATGATAGCATCGGTCACTTGCAAATGTATGCTTAGCAAGGCTGAACCATCTTGGACCACCCAGCAAGCAAAATTTAACAAAGCTTGGGCGTTTGCACCATCTCGCAGGCAAAATCTACGCATGCTAAAACTCAGGCAGAGGCTTCGTACTGCTGGCCTCTCTCCATACCAACCCCTCCCTGTTGAAACACCTATGTTGCTGGCGCAGAAACATGCCGGTGGTTGGGTGCTAAGTACAAGTTCCGGCAAACGGATGTAAGAGTACGGTTTTGAAGGTACGCAAAATTAATTTGGTATCTTTTTTGGGTGGTGTGTTGATGTTTTGTTGTTCTCTTGTTTTTCAGAAAGTCTCATGCGAGAGCTCGGTTTTACATTCAAGAATGCTTAGGCTTAAAAGTCATGAAAAAACATGAAAATTAATAAAAATCAGTTGAAAATGACAAACAAAATCATGAAAATTGTGAAAATGATGAAAAATCATGAACAATGGGGAAAAGTCATGGAAAATCATTGAAAATCGTGAAAATATGAAAAATTGTAAATGGTGCCAAATACAAAAACATGAAATCACGAAAACTGTTGAGAACTGATGACAGATGACGAACAATCATGAGAAATAGTGAAGAATGATGCAAAATCATGGTAAATAGTGCAAGAATGATGAGAAATCATGAGAAGTAATGAAAAAAGAAAATTATGGCAAATCATGGAAACTGCTGAAAGATGATAGAAGATGATGCAACAGAATGTATATGATGAAGAACTGTGACAAATATCAAGAACATAAAAAATGAAGGACACATGATAAAAATCATAGAACAATGATGAAATGGTCTAAAAGGACGAACAGTGGTCAAGCATGGACGGCCTTGACAAAAAGGCGGGGAGGTTGGGGGGCGCGCGGCCTGATTTGCAAACAAAATGATCTGTGGCCATCACTCATGGTGATCACACAGCGCTTCTTTGACACAGCAAGCGTGGATGGTGTTAGCAAAAGGTGTTTGGGCAGTGGGGGCCCCTCCCATGTTAAGATTCATCATTGCAAACATGGTGATGACATGATGCTTCTTTGTTTCGGCAAGCATGGATGGCCTTGATAAAGGCGTGGGGGTTGAGGTGGCGGACACCCTCCCCACCTTGCAAACAACAAGGATAGAGGTGATAAAAGATGATGGAAACTACTGAAAGACTATGAAAACCCATGAAGAGCATGGAAAGATATGAGGAAGGATGGAGAATTTTTCAACAACGTAAAATTGATGAACAGTCATGACAGTGAAAGTTATTCAAAATGATTAAAAAATGGTAGTTGCTCCAAAAAGATGGAAAATATGAAAACGATGAAGAATTGTGACACATGATGGAAAACGGCAAGTACTAAGCAGCAAGAAAGAAACAAGAAGCAAAAAACAACAATCGCAGATAGCAGATAGCAGCAATTGGGAAGCTGAGCGCAGTCAACGAGAACCAGGAAGTTCAAAACAGAGAGCAATGAGAACTCAGAAGATCGCAGGCAGCAAGAAACAGGGAGCAAAAAGCTGACAGCAAAAAAGTTAAAGCAAGAAAGAGAAAAAAGAGAAAAAAGAGAAAGCTAAAAGCAGCAAGCAAGAAACAAGAAGCAACAGGCAGAAAGCTACAAGCAGAAAAGAAAAGCAAAGGCAAAAAGCCAGAAGCGAAAAGCAGAAAGCAAGAAGCAACAAGCAGAAACGCAGCTTCCAATGCAACAGGTGCAGCCGGCAGGCTTGCAAGGATTATGAACGGGCGTTTGCCGCTCTTCACCTGGCGGGTCGTTTTTCGACTTCTGCAAGAACGGATTGGCATGACGAGGCCTCCGCACAGGAGATCTCAGGCGTTGCTATGACCCCACAGTCCTGCACATAGAGGGCACAAGACATGGGACATTGTGATTTCCGCTGGACGTGTAGTCTATGCAATTCACAAGCGTGTCCTTGGCCAATGTATCGCCCAGTGTTCGGGACCTCACCGTTGAGTGCGCCATGTCTCATCACACCATGTCCAACGAAAGCTGGAAGCAGGACGGGCGGATGCTGCTGCAGCATGATTTCCAGGGTGTTGCAGAGACGACCAATAGCGCAGGCGAATGCGATTGCAATGCAAAGCGCTGAACAAAGCAAGGCTTCATACGCAGGTGATACCAAAGTGTCCACCACTGTGGTAAAGCTGATGATGAGGCAGGAAGGCAACACCCATATCAAATATCACAGATAGGGATGGTGTGGGCGCAGGATGGTCTTGACATTGATAACAATTGCCTGGACTCGTGATGCTGATGCTTCTACAATCTTCTCCCTCTGGGAAAGTGACACGACTAACAGTTGTAGCCACGTCACAACAGGAATGAAAATTCGAACGCTCCTGATGCAGATGATGATTTATTGTGCCAAGATGATATCAAACGAGCAGTGGTGATGGTGAGTAAAGCAGGAAGAAGGGAATCAACAGGTATATATAGTAAAAAGCAATTCCGGAATCATTTTCAACATCATCTGCAATATTCTGCAATGTAGCGTTGTAAATCTACCATCTCTCATCGCATAACCAAATTTGTTGCATATCTCAATCATCCCCGAAAGATCATTTTCGTTATCAACATCGGCATCACAAAAAAATAATTCCTTGTCTTCATCGTTAGAAACCTTCATCATTGTCTCAGAACAATGCAAATGAAGTGATTGACGCGTTCGTCGACCTGTTTTTGCAAATTGACAGGAGCCACTGCTTTTTTAAGGTTTTAGACTCGGAGGCCTCTCGAAAGGGTCACTATTTCTGAAGGTTGTAGGGGACTTCCTTTGCAAATGGGAAAGTCTTGCTTTGCGCATTTTGGGTAGGTTTTAGCACGCCTTTAAACCAGCAGGTCCTCAGTCTTCAGTAGAACACGAAATTTTTGTGGGACATGTTGAACACCATGTTGAAGTACATGGTAGGTAACCAACACGCAGTGTAGACGCTCAGGTCACCGTACGTTTCTGGAACAGGAACGTGACTTTGGTTTGGGCATGGATGCTCTGGTCGCTCTATGCTCGTGGAACAAAATTTGGCTTGGCCTGTGGGTGTCTGGAATGAGGTGACCCCTACTCATGGCCAAATCGCGCCGCTTGGCAGCAACAACCCTTAAAAAAAAAAAAACACAATATTATCATCGCCAATAATCGGCCTCCTCTATTCCCCGTCATCACCCATTATTACCCATCACCGCCCATCATTGCTCATCATCACCGATCATCACACATCATCACCCATCAGCACCCATCAGCACCCATCAGCACCCATCAGCACCCATCAACACCCATCAGCAGCATGACTATCCGCAAGCCGACTCTTGCGATAATGTTCAAAATTATCATTAGCTTCAACTCGGCTGGATCGCTGTGCTGGGAACAGCCTTCCGCGCATGCATTGAGGCACTAAGTCCTGACGCATGATGCACCCCAAATATTTTACACGGGCCTGTGGCTATGATCAACTCTGCGAGAAGCACAACATGGAGCCCGACTTGCAAAGACCAGGATAATCCTTCCGACATGACACACCAGCCGAGCGAGCACATGCTTGAATGCAGATAGGCTGGTTGCCAAGCAAACAAAACATGGCAAAGCACATGCACCTCCCACAACATGTCAAAGCGCATACACATCCCGGCTACCAAGCTGCATTTCAAGTCCTCCCCGCGAGCGAAAACGCGATGCACCTCAGCCAGCAAAGAAGTGCAAAAGCACCAGCACCATAACATGCACAACCAATCCTGATGCCCAAGCTGCGGGCCATCCAACCGTCGGTAAAGATTTCGGAACGCACCTGTTGTCTGCAGAAATTGCACCGCTGAACCATAGATACCATGCCAGAATTGTTCCACGCGTGTTCACTGGTTTGTGCTGGCATGCTTGCATGGCCCAAAGTTCCCGCAAAAAAACACATGCGTTTGTTGGGGCTCGTTTGCCCGAGCCTCAGCGCCTGAAGCTTCCAACCGTGCCTGGGATAGGCCATGGGTACAGGGGCTCCACCGGGAGCAGGCCAACAAAAACGACAAACTATGCAAATGCCAGTACGTTTCTTTCAGTCCGAGGCCTGTTCAATGGGCACGTCTGGTTTATGGTCCTCTCATGTCACTGTGGTGGCATTCACATGTTGACGAGCTCTCATAACATGAGACGCTACCCCCATCCTCCGTTGCAAACACCAAGGCCCCAGACTGCTCGAGGCCAATGATGCACCTTGCCGAATACATCAGCCAGTCAGTCCGTCGAAGCATGTCGAGTCATGTCGAAGCACTTGAGAGACGAAAGCAAGCAGAATCAGGCAGCAAACGTTGCACGTGGCTGATTAACCCTTTTTTGCCAACATTTTGTGCTTGCATGCATGCTGCTCGGTCGGATTCCTAAGCCCCAGGGGCGCCTTTAAACTCATTACTATGTTCTTTGTCTTTTCCATTTCCTCATTATTTACTCCCTTTGTATACATGTTATCTTGATTGTTATGATGAGGCTTATTGGCACCTTATTGCTCGCAGGCAATCCGAAAATTTGGGATGTTGCGAAAGTGTTGTCGCATTCCGCCTCGAAACAGCCTTTTGTGCGGGGCGCCCACACATTTTGCTAAACAACATTACAGAAAAACACAGCATCCACGGAAGCGCCAACTTGGGCAGATTAAACTTGCACAAAAAATTAAACCGCCCGTCATCATTTTTGGCCATGTTTCGTCATTGTTTTCATACTATCTATTTGATCCTTTGTAAGACCACCACTTCTCCTTGGCTGCCGACTCCTCACCCCTTAAAAATGCAACTTTGCCTTTTACGTGTTTTTCTTTTTCCTTTTTGGATTTTTTCCTTTTCTCCTTGCTCTGTTTTTGCTGCCTCTGCTGCTGCTGCCGCTGCTGCTGCTGCTGCTGCTGCTGCTGCTGACTCTCTTGTTGCTGCTGCTCCTGCTGCTGCTGCTGCTGCTGCTGTCCCTTCTGCCTCCTGCTTGCCTGGCTCTTCACCGTTTCCTTTCCCTTGCTAATATTTACCCGCTGGCTGCGGTTGTGTAGTGGGCTCTCTGCTCCTTTGGTTGTTCAGCTGTCAGAGAACGTTTGAAGAAGGACCTTTCGTTGTCTCGTGAATTGTGAATTTGTTCATAACTCACTGAGCTTCAAGATCCTTGGCTCTTCTCTCCTGTGGTGCCTGCGGCGTCTGGCGGCTGTAGGCTAGGCCTGTGTCTCACAGAGGCCGGACTGTCATCGCGCAAGAAAAATGTCAAGCGCGCGTGGCTCATGCTCCTTCTTTGCGGCGCGCAAGGGTCCATGTACCCCCTGCGCACTGTGCCGCCCAGCGCCACGGATATGTTCGCCACAGCGCACGACACAGCGATTGCGTGGTGTTTGACAACCTTGCTGTCGGGGGGTGACGAACCTACTCATCTCTCGCCCATCACGACACGTCGTGCGCAGCTGCCGTTGCGCATGCATGGGGGGGCTCGGCGTGTCCTCAACCAAGGACTGCTCTGCGGGAGAGCATCTCGGCACACTGGCAGACTTGCTGCGACCCCTGCAGAATGCGGCCGGCCCCGGCGTACCGCCCAACATGCGGGAAGCCGAGTTGGCCGCGCAATCCCTCCTTGCGCAGGGCTTCCAAGTTCCGACTCGGGCAGCGCTAGTCGAGGGTGCAAGCTTTGCGAGCCTGCGGAAAACCACGTCCACCCCATGCAAACAAGATGAAGTTGGCAGCACGGTGCCGGTGCCGCTGTGGACAGGAGCGCGTTCGAGACGTTGTTTCTTTTTTTCTGATTTGGATCCCGCATCCCGAGCGCCGATGCTGTCCCAGAGCAAGCCCGGGGCAAAGTGCACGTTGACGGTCGCCCTTAGCTGGCCAGACCTCAATCCCGAATCCTGCAACGGCTGCGACTCGCAGTGCCGTTGCCTCCGCAGCCCTGCCGGCGTCGTGGAGCCTTGGATGCGCTCCGGGATCATCGCCCCGCCTGCGCACAATGCGGGATCCTCGCACACTGGGCGGGGCCCTCGGAGCGGGCGGCAGCCTGCATCTGCCGTGAAGCTGGCGCTTGCATCACCATCAGTGTTGCCCTCCGAAACTTCAGGCTGGGCGTCCCAGCCTCGAGGTAGTCTAGCGGCTTGCCCTTGTGGCATGGGGCACGGGTAGCCGTCGACGCAAGATTCCTGCAGCGCGACGGTTAACCCCGACCAGGCGCTGACTCAAGGCCCGGGCTGGCGTTGGCGCAGGCGGCTGTGCGCAAACACCGCACCTACCCCAAACTGCAGCCAGGCGGCCGGGGACGCTGCCCCCTCGTCCTGTTTAGCCTGGAGGTCGGGGACGGTTCAGCGGCGGGGCGTTGGCACTGCTGGGGCTCACACTTGAGCGCGGACCCCGTGGGCCCAGGCAGCTGCAAGCCGAGCGTTGGCCCGTCGGTGGACGGCCCTTGCGGCGCTCGCAACCATGCGGGCACATGCGCAAACGCTGCTGGAGTTGCCGGCCCAACCGGCCGACGCCCGCGACGGGCTGACATCCCCCTTGGGCGAGCTGCTCATCGAGCAGCCGTAGACCAACCTGGACTTCACATCGGGCAGCCGCAAAAAGGCGTTGGAAAAAAAAGGTTCGCCAAGCCTTGACGACCACACAAATTGCGGTTTAGGTCGCGATCCCCGCATTTGTTTTAACTGACTGTCATGAATGTTGACAGTCATAAGGATCGGAATCCTGGGCGGACTGCGCGGCATGAAGCGCTTGCTCGTATAGTTTGTAGCAGAAGCGATGTAGGTAGTAATGTTGTACCGTTAAACCATGCAAGAGGTGCGCGCTACTTTTCTCTTACAGAGGGCTTGAGCCATTAGGTCGCCGGTAGTACCGTCGCCATGAGTTGGGTAAGAACATGTCTAAACTCCCATGCAGAATAACACCCCCCTCATCGAGGCGTGCTAATGCAGAGATGTCTTTGACACCCTGGGAGATTTAAGCACAAAAGAAAGCGTATACCCAAGTCACGAAGACGGCACGGCCGCGTGGCCGGCGTTGGGCAACCTGCAAGCGTGGCTCATACGGCAATGCATGCAACATGTGATGAGCATGAGAGGTCATATGTGCACACGAATTCATTGATTGTAGACCTGGGCTGAATACGCAAGTACAGCAGGGCAGTGTTCGCCGCACATCATTGCTTAAGAAAAGGGACCTGCACAAAAGATCGGCACTCCCGCGAGGGAGGCACAAGTCCTGGTGCGTGGCAGGTACACCTGGTCGCAAAGCCTAAAAGCTGCGATGCAATGACGGGGAACTTAAACTGCCTAAAATTGAAGATGCCCAGAAGAACAGTCCTGCAAAGATTTAGGACGGGTTCATAGCTTGCGTGAGCTCATGCCGGCTCAGACCTTCACCAGCGCCTTGAGTAGTCCCACCTGGAGGAGTGGCTGGACGAATAGTCGCGCCATCCATGCCAGGAGTTCCAATCGGCCCATTGCTGGTTGGTCCACTGCCAGTCGGCCCACCGATCATAGCGTCCACGGTAAGGAGCATCATCGCCTTGGGAAACGAATTCGGATGGGTCTCGAGACCCGCCTTTCCCTTTCCCTTTCGTTGATGGCGGCGGGTAGGACGGCTCCTTGGGGACTGCCTTTGCTGCGGCTTTTGCTTTTGCCTCAAGCTGGCGGCGAGACACCTCACGATTTTTCTCACGCTGAATCTCCAAGCGGCGATGCTCGTCGATGGCCATGCGTTCGTTCTCCTGGAAAATGTCGAGGATCCAGGTCTGCAATTCATCTGCTGAACGCTTTGGCACCGTTAACCAGCCCGTGATGAACGTGAGCAACATGACCGCACCAGACTGTCTGAGGACCCCGGCCACAAAGTCACTGACGGATAGGGGCGCCCCATTCCACATGACAGCAAACGAAGGATCTGTCGGCTGGGTCGTGAGACCCGCCTGAGCAAGCGCAATCGAAGCTGAGGGGAAGTAAACGATGCGTGCACCGTTCTTGTTGAGCTCAGCAGCGTCTTGGCGTGCCATCCTCCGCTGCGCGAAATCCCTTCCAGGATTGGGAATGAAAGCTTTGGCCAAGAGATCCATTACCAAAACATTCCTGCGCACTTTACCCATGCGTCCCATGGCTGTGAGGAACTTGTCGTCCTTATGGTATCGGTCCAAAATGGAGGTGTAGCCTCTCTTGATGGCATTGGCATAGTTTTTGCGTGCGTTGTCGATGGTGTCAGCCTCGAATGACCGACTGCCGCGGATGTGCACATCCGCCATACCACCTAGGTCTGAGGCAGTGGCATCAGGCAGGCGTTGGCCGAATCGCTGATAGAGCTGACCTTCCAATTCTCGCCTGCGGAGGTTCAACTTGAGGTGGTGGTTTCGACCAAGGAGATACTCGAGGCAGGGCTGAAGTTGTTTTACACACAGTCCGAAGGAGTGCTCTGTCGTAGTGAAATCCCCGCCTACACGATTTTGCAAGTCCGCGACACAACAAGGGATGAAGAGATCCTCTACATCAAGGCATTCCCCGAAGCAGAGCCGGAGCCTGAGCTGGATGCGCAACAGGAACCAACCGACGAGATCGAAGAGATCGAGGTTGAGCCTGAGCATCCGGAAACACCCAGGGCTTCTACGGCGTCAACTGCTCCTGCCCCAGAACTGAGCCTCCCTCAGGGGAGCGCCGCAGCTGAGGCCGACGTGGAAATGCATGCAGAGCTCGAACAGTATCCTACACCACGTGCAGCAGTTCCGGGAGTGCCAGCCTACTCGGTGGAAGCGCTGGACGCAAGGGAGGACCTCGTGAAGTGTGCTAGCTGCCCTGCGTATCTCATCAAGGGCGTGATGGTATGCTTCAGCTGTGGAGCTCAGGTTGCCGAGAGGGTGCAGCGCCACTGGGTGATCGGCCCTCACCCCCGATGTCCCGTGCTGCATCTCTTCAAGCGGCCTGTCAGCAAAATACACATGCATCTTGCCTGAGTCCCGATGCCCTGGCTTGAAACCCTGGTTGAGGATGGAGATTGCGGCGTCCTTGGTCGTGCGATGGTGGAGGTGCCTGGGGCAATCTTCCCACGCCAAGAACGGCACTCCCCTAAGGGAGGCGTCTTCCATCTCTCCGAGTTCCTCGTTGGTCTTGAGGCAAAGCCAAGAAACAGCAATCTGCGCATCGAGCTCCTCAGGCTCCATTCCAGAAAGGTCTTGGATATTCTGGGGATGGCCTTGCACTGCTGCAACTTCAAGAGGATAGCATGGGAGACAAACAATGGCAGCACGTTTGTCATCTTCGGGTCCGGGGCCACGGAATTGCAAACGTCCTTTGTTGTCATGTTTTGCCAAGCGTATGAGGGCCCCCACGCCCCAACCACCTTCATTCGGACAGGCTTCGTTGAATATGCGTATAAGGACCTCTTTGATCGGCACCCATATGCCGTCCCTGGTGGGGATTCTGAGGTCTACGTGCCTGCACCAGCGTGGAGACCTTTTGTCCTCGTAGTTCCCGCGTATAAGGCCAGTGATGAACTTCTTGTTGCGGTGCTCCGTATACATGTCCTTACACTGGGGCAGCATATCCTGGGTGAGGAGAACCAATGGAACATTATACCTTGGGTTCATGGCTTCCTCATAGTCAGCTATTCCAGAGCACTCAGCGACGGCTTAGTCATCATCTGTGCTCCAACCAAACTTCCAGGACGTGACAGATCCGGCGCTCCCCTGAGGGAGGCCCTCTGCCTGAGACTGCTGCTCTGCGCGGGCTCTCTTCGAGGATGCTGTTGAGGATGCTGCTATCTCACGCTGCTCCGTGGTGGGGTCGTACGAGCGGTACTCGGCAATCTCCTTTAGCATCTCATCCTTAGACTGTTTGGCGAGGAGTTCGGCTCCCACTTTCGTGGGGCGCAGAGTGCGGGCCTCTTCCTCAGCGGCGTAGCGCCCATCACCCAAGTGCACAAGAGTATCCAACTCCAGCTGCATCACCTCTTCCGGGATGACAATCTCGGACATAGCCTCGGCAATGCGATGTTCTGCTTCGCGTGCACGGGTGACTTCATCTTGCGCTGGCGCATCCCAAGGGTTCTCATGGACCTGCCTCTGCATCGTAGTGATGGCGAGCAATGTTCGTAGCCTTTTCCAGATGATACTTGTAGAGATCCATGTTGATGAACGCGGGGTATCGACCTCCAGTAACGAAAGGATACAACAACTCAAGATCTCCAAGCTGCTCAAGGCTGAAGTGGCGAAGACGATGATCGCAATGGTACAGATTCGTCAAGCGAGCGATTCTGCAGGCAAACGATCTACGAACTTCTGCCGACTCCCTGAGATGAAACTCATCGAACATTGCCTGGCCAGCGAATGCTGCCGTGATGTCACTGACGAGGATATCCAGGCTTTTGGCAAGCCGGAAAAACATATCGTTGACATCATTCATCTTGTTGGGCAGCTGAAACGTGGAGGCTTCGATCCCACCAAGCAGCGCCAGAAACCCTGTTGACGGCCGTCCCCTGAGGGAGGCGTATGTCCCCAGCGCTCTGCTGACACGATCCGCAATAGTGGGCCAGTCCCCTTTTGCTGTCATCACGCCACCTTTTTGTTCCACAAGCCAGTTTGGAATATTCGGGTGGAGGAAGATGCCATCATCGCCTACGAACTCGTTGCCGGACCACACGATGTGATAGTCTATTTCGAGATGTTTTCCGGTGAGAGGACCGGCGTACCTTCTCTCCAACTCGTCTGAAAGTTCGAGTGCTTTCTTGACCAGCGTAGGCAACGTCTTCCCCCACATGGGGTGGTACTCTATCACAGCATAATTACTGAGTAGATCCCGACGAAGACCCTGGAGATCACGACCCAAATCAGTAGTGGCGCGCCTTCCAGCTCTCAGCATCGTCGTGCTGTCGGTAACCACCACAAGGGCCTTGAGCTTGCCTCGCACTGACTCCGGGCAGATGAGAGCGAGACCTTCATCAGACACATTCGCCAACAGCGGCAACCGCTGAAGGTCGATGTCTTTCGTGCACATAGCAAGGGCCAACTGGGCTGGTATCCCACGATACAAGTTGTTCATTGCTGCAGCATGGATTGGCTGGTCATCTGAATCGACCAACTCAGCCGACCACACTGCTGCCCAAATGGTTCCGTGCCAGCACACAAGGTTCAATGAGCTCCCCTGTCCTGCTGGAAGCACTCCGCTCACGCCGTCCTTCAACTGGATGTGGGACATGCTGGCCACTGGCTTCGGCTCTTTTCTGAGGAAGGCGCAAGCGCAATGGCTGGTCTGGCGCGGCTGCGACTCTAGCTTACCCGGTATGGTATCCCTCCTATACGAAGTGCTCTTACCACATGGAATGGCCTGTTTGAAATCCTTATGGATAGCATCCGTCATAAGGTAGGAATAGCCTTCAGCAAGCTTAAGCGCCTTACCTCTACTCTCGCCGTGAGAGCGGGCGCCGTCGCACTCACCAATGTCCCTGATATGTGGCAGCGGAAATGAAGACATGAGCGTCCACTGCTTCTTCAATGGTTCACCTTTATCATTGGTAATCCCTGCCATGCAACCGTCGCAATATTCAGGGTGCAATCCATGTTGCTTCACAAACTTCATGACCGATTCCTCTTTCCAATAATCACAAGTTCTGGGTAACTCCATGATGATTTGAGGGTTGTGTCGCTTGAGAAGTTTGATAAGAGAGCAAAAGGATCGAAACAATCTTTTGAAAAGCGCACGGTGCTCGGCAACTAGTTCGGGATTGTTTTGGATGTTCATGTGTTGCCAGCTACTACCCCCAGTACACGGGAGCGACGCAAACAGAAGTGCATCAATCCCCCCTCGTCGCAGAGGGTATGTATTTCTTGAACAAGTCGTCTGATTGTTTGGGGTTTAGTAGCATCATCCTCTTCTGTAACTCGGAGGATGTGGCATCCCTTGGCTGCAGCGCGCTCTTCACCTAGTTTTGAATTGGGCGAACAACAAAACTCCACTATGACCCTGTTGCAATTCGGCCTCGTCATGAGACGGGCGCTGGCGGCTGAAGCAGCGGGGTCCGGCGGGAGCCTAAAATGAAGGTCATTGAGGATTCCAAGGTCGTTAGTAGTGAGCTTGTGGAAACTACGGGACGTGTAGGCGGTTAACGACAAGCGGGTTCCTTCATGAGGCAACACGCAATGCGTGTGTTTGGGCGCAAACAACACAGGCTTGTGCTTGGATGCAATCGTCCGCCCTTTCAGCGTATTCCCTGCGGCATCCTTTTGGTAAACTGCGTACTTGTCTGAAACAGTTGGATCCTCGATCCAAAGTTCCCCCCCTGAATGGTTGCCACATGAAACCAAGAAATTGTACGAATCCTCCTGATTGCGCGAATCACGGTGAACACCAACCTGAGTCTGCTTGCTCGCAACCAGTGAAGTCCATGTGAAATCCTTGGGAGCATGATGAGCAACGAAGGAACAAAGGTAACCACAGATCTCGCGGTTCTTTTGCGACAAGTGAGTTACGCCTTGGAGTCCACCATGTACCCATTGCCCAAAAACATGGTAAAAGGCCTGGCCATCTTTAGATTTGATTGCTCTGCGCCGCTTGCGGGTTTGAAAGACATGCAAAGAATCAATTACTTCTTGCAGTGCTTTATACGAAAAATCCTTAGACTGCAAACGCTGGAGCGCTAATTCCTGAGCGACGACCTTAGCAGACGGCTCGGTGCTGACACCGGCGCAGACGTATGGCTTATGGCCTTGAGAGCAAGTGGGAATCGCTGTCCTTAGCGGGTTTACCCCCCTGATCTCCGGTCAAGTTGTGGTTGATCAACCTGAGCGCATGCAACCACTTCGTCCTATCTGCAAAAGGCTTAGTGAAAATATCAGCAACCTGCTCCTTAGTGTCAACGTTGATCATGTTGAAAAGACCGCGTTCAAACTGTTGCCGAAGCCAGGCGAAACTAATCCTTTGGGTTTTGTCCGTGTGCCTGAGCTTCTCACTGTCACCTTTCAAAATGATGGTGATGGTGGCTTGGTTATCCTCCATCAACTGCACCTTGAATTTGTCACTCAAGTGAACGTTGAGACTGTTGAGGTTGGCAACTGATCTTCCACCAACATCCGCTCCTCCATAGCGTATTTCGTCAATCTCTGGATCAAACTTGGTAAGAAAAGGAATTGGTTCTTGTGGGTCCCTTGCTTTCGGCTCGGCCTTGCGGCCGGCACTGGAGATCACCTGTATCTCTTTCCACAGAAAACACCACAGTGAGAGACTGGGAAGTCCCTGCGCGCGTATTCCGTGATTGGCAGATACAACCTCACTCGTAGTGCTGGACGTGGTGATGCTTGTCTGCTTCTTTGAGAAAGCGTTGAGAGGGTAATATGTGTTGGGTCCTACGAGGTAAAGGGCGCAACCAGATGTTGACTTAGAGTCAAACTCTCCGGCCCAGTCAGCATCGCAGAATAACCAAAGTTGACACTCGTTAACGCGATCCCCTATGAAACCTTGCATCCTGACATCCAAGCTCGACAAGATGTAACAGACTAGTTGATGGAGAACGACATCACAATCCCTCGACCACTTCGTTACCCGGCTTGCAAGGCTTTGTGTGGCTCTAAGTAGGTCCCATCTTGCCATCTGTGCCGCCAAAAGGATCTTCATGAGAACCCTACTAGCAATTGGCTGAAGACGGCCAGCAGGCTCATTGTCATCCACAGGTTTAGCTATCCTATTCTCATGGAACGGAGTGGCGACCTTCTTGAGCGTTTTGCGATCAACCTTAGCAAGTTCGCAATACCTATCAACACAGGACGAAAGGAATTCTTTCGTGTCATAGGTCATGACGTTTACAGGCTTGTTCATGGCAGGAACAGGATCAGGTTGTATGGTACTTGGGTCTTTGAACTTCTGCTGCTTGGCTTCTCGCTTCGCCTCAGTCTTGCTTCTAACTCTGCCCTCGGCAGCAGCGGCCATTTCGGTAGGGGTAAGAGAATCAACGATTGGGAAATAGGTCTTACCCGTCCACCATTCTTTCTGTTTAGCGGCTCCCCCCTCGTTGAAGTCATCGGTGATGGTTTGGCCGTTGTCCATCTGGGTAATCCTTTGAGTGCGC
Organism: Symbiodinium pilosum; assembly: GCA_905231905.1. Taxonomy (NCBI): domain Eukaryota; class Dinophyceae; order Suessiales; family Symbiodiniaceae; genus Symbiodinium; species Symbiodinium pilosum. The sequence continues at coordinate 81,856 of CAJNIZ010017125.1, forward strand.
ATAGTGGGATACTCACCAATATCATCCTCCGTGGGAACATACAAACGCTTTCGGGGATAAAGATGATGCCTGACAACTGCGCCTAATTCGGGGTCCACACTCCAGTAGTCCTCGGTCCTAGACGGCTCGGCCCCTAGGCCGGCGCAGGCAGTTGATTCGAACACATAAGCGAAGGGATGTGCCTCACGTGGCAGCTTGACCTGTCGTTCCTCAAAGTGATTGCAACCAAAGTATCGGCCCGCCACCTCCGCTGGATCCATGTCGATAACACTGGATATCATCTCCCAACCTTTTGCTAGGTGGTCTGAAGGACCAGCCATTTTGAAGTCATCCACATAAATCACCAACAACAGATCTAGCTCAGCGTGGTAGAATATGGATTGCCATATCTCAGGAAGGACGGCTGTCCAACCAACCTTTTCGAGTTCTTGTTGGCAATGTCTTTCCCATAATCCACCTGAATCGGGATGTCCACACAATGCTAACCTTAATGGACATACAGGATCATGCATATTCTGCCACGCAGCTGGCCATCTATTCTTTGGCAACCTCACCCAAGTTTCAACTCCGTCAAACAATGCGTGAGTATATGCTTGTCTAGCATCACTTTGTTGTTTACTATACCCAGGCTGGCTTCCAAACACATCAATAATCTTTCCTGCCTCCATCGATGCGGGACTCGAGCTGAGTTCTGAAAAGATAGCGTGATCGTTATATTCATCAGCAACCCTGTTGCACTGAAATATGCTCCGCCCTTTCCATTTCTTGTTCGGGTCCCCATCGGGCAGTTCAGATCTCTTTTGACTGCAAATCTCGAAAATTCTACCGAAGTGAGCTTTGGTACCATCTTCCTGATGTTGTTTAGCCACAACCAACATGCCTTATCAGCTAATTTCTTCCACTCTTTGTCCATTGCCGCCTTTGCATCAGGGGTTCGGTCAACCTCTGCCTCAGAGACGAGACGTGCAACAAGAGCGAGCTGATGATTCGCGACTTCACCCAGCTTATCCCAATAGAGATGAAACAACCTCTCCTGATGGGGTTCTTTGGGTGACTTATGGATAACGGGCATGGCTGGTGATTCTGCTTCAGCTTCCTTACGTTTTCTTTCTTCTTCAAGTTCAAGCTTGCACTGGTACCTAACAATGTCTTCCTCTCGTTGCTTTGGGGAATACATGTGCCAGAACTCTGAAGGCGTGTCTGGAGGCCTCTTCGAACCTGTCTTGTTCCTGACAAGTCTGACTCCATCCCAGTTGTATCCCTTTGGAACAGGTTTTCCGGAAGGAAGTCTGGCGGGGTCATGCATAGGAATAGGAGGTTTCACCTTTGAAGAGGAAGAAGCTTCGGCTCCACCCTTAGGTGGGCGCTCGTCTTCTTCTTGGCCTATGTCCGCGCCTTCATCCCTGAGTTCTCTACCAGCAGCTGCTTCATCAAGTAGGCGTTGGAATTCGTCACTAGACATCTTGCTTTGCAAACTCTCGACTTCCCTGATGGGTGCCATGAGCTCATCACTAAGCTCTGTGCCTTTGAGGTCTTCGTAAAAGTCAACAGTTTCTGGCTGGTCCTGAGCAAAGCAATTCTGATCGTCTAGCGTTGGGACGCGCCTTGCGTCGTCAAACTCGAGTTGCTCCTGTTGGCATGGGAAAGTCAAGTCGCCTGGCAAGAGCTACGCTTCACTCGGATTGCTTTGAACGTTCCGTTCTCAATATTTTCAAGGGCGTCCTTGACAGGGGTAATGAGATACTCCCTTTTGAACACAAACCCTGGCTGAATGTGATAACCGAGAAAGATACCTTCCTGACCAGTGGGTGCAAACTTGGAGGCTTCCACAGCATTCTGCTTCGGATTATTCCAAAATAACACCTTGGCACCGAAAGGGATTTGGGGCCCGTCGAAGATAGCTCCAAATCGGCTCTCCCATGGGGAGGCGTCACAATCAACCCTTGGATTTATATTTAGTGCAACGCAATGGCGCTGAGCGGCCAAAGGCCACATCTTGTCAGGCAGCCCTGCCTGAGTAAGCGCCGCACGCGTACCTTCGAGCACAGTCCTGATTTCGCGTTCGATTACTGCCTTGTTTTCATCACTGTACTCTCGGGATGTGTTGCGGCGGATGCCTAACTTTTTCACGGCATATTCGAGTTCTGGGGCGTTATCAGAGTAGATGACACCTATCTCATCATCAACCCCAGTGAAGTGCAACAGATTTTCGTAGCACTGTTCACCTTCTTTGGTGGCATCAGGGCACACATACCTGAATTTGGTGCAAACATCCTTAACTACGAACCCCACGTTCTGGTCGTCAAAACCATAGTCCCTAAGATCCCTGGCGATGATATGGTCAATTGTGAGGTGATCACCATACTTCTCGGACTTGATGGTTGATGATCCCCCAAGCTTCCGCGCACGCGGTGCCATCATCTTGGCCCTTTGGCAAACTGGGCAATAAGGATTCTTAGGTCGGTGGGTCATAAGATGTTGAACGCTTTCGGCTTCGGCTCTGAGTCTTTCTTCAGGGGTTTGAGGATCGGCTTCCCGGTCGCTGTCCGGAACCTCTTCTTCGCTTCCAGGGCTGCGCTCGAAGATCGTGATTGACATCACGGTGTAAACCTCAAGCTTTGCTGCCCTGACATCGAGCTCTTCGATGTTAACTTTATCCTCAATTCTGCTCCATTCGCCATCCCTGAAAACCCATGTAGGATGCTTAGGTGTCGGCGTTCGAAGCACTTTAGGTTTATGCCCTATTAGAACATTCTCCAGACCAGGGTGCGATACCCAGCCTGGTTTCATCAGCAACCTGCGATTGATTGCAATTGGGGGTTCTGCAGCAATTGCAGTTCTGATTTCAGCATCTGGATGCGCTTCTCGTGGTTCTTCCTCATCCACCTCAGAGGCAGCGGCGGCACTCCCGCTAGGGAGGCACTTTAGCGAAAACCCGAAGTGAGAACGGGCTGCGTTGCCGCCCTGTCCTCCGGCTCATCCTTCTTTGGTTCGGACTCGCTCGCGGCAGATGCCCACGAATCTAAGTCGCCAATGACTGGCACTCTACCCCGCATCCTGCAACGGAGCTTTCGCCCATTGGGCGTGATGAAATACGGGGCTTGTCCCCTTGGCCAATGAAAGTCGAAACCCTCATCCATGCACCTTCTACCCACGGAGCAAACCGGAGGCGTATTTTCCAGAAGGTAAAACTCAAGATCCTGTCCAAACTCGGGAAGCGGAATGCTAACAGATTTGTTTCTCTGAACTGGCCCGTTTGCCGTGATGAGATGTACTTGCTTTGACGCATCAACAATTGGAACGCCGGAGAAGTACGTTGCATGATCATGCCTACTGATTAAATCTTCTTCACTCCCGGTATCAGCAAGGAACTCAAGGCCATTCGTGGAAACGCATGACATCTTCAGGGTGTTCTTGCAATGCTGGCAAGTTGGCCCTTCATCTTCTTCGCATTCATATTCACATGCGGACTCAATTCCTGCCTTCATGGATTCAACCACCCTTTCTAATATCCTTGCACTTTCGATTGCGTAGCGCAGATCGCGACAATCTGGCCTTGGGCAATTTTCTGATCAAGATAGCATACTGCGTATCCTCTCGGCTTCAGAGTGAGTTTGCGGCACAAACCACGAGCTCTGATTTTGTAGACCTTGGGGTTGCTATTTAATGACACTTTTCGGCTCTCCTTTGCGGAAGGCGCAGGCTTTCCCGC
>CAJNIZ010017136.1:9968-48302 GCA_905231905.1 Symbiodinium pilosum
GCTGTTTGTGGGGGGTGGCTCTTTATCCCAAAAAAATAGAAACCCCCCATGGATAAGCCAAGACTCCGAAGGATCATCCGCATCGACCCAGTGTGTGGGCATCATTTCCTGCTGTACTTCTGCGTGGACCTCTGGCTTCCGAGGCGCTGGGAGCGAGCCGAGCTTCCTGTCGGCAAAGGGAGATCTTGCCTGTGGGACAGAATTTGCGCAGCCTTCATCCATGTCCATCACCATAACAGCCTGCTTGCTGAGAGGCACCATGGCCATTCCGGAAGCCTATAACTAAATAGCTTGAACAGCTTTGAGAAAAGAAACTGCCCGGCAGACAAACGGTAGCATGTCAGCTCTTCTTTTGCAGGAGCTCAAAGTTCTTCAAAGGCAGCTCTCAAATTGTCTCAAACTGAATGTGCACGCGTCCTTGTTTGCCTCTATTGGCTCACCAGATTCAGTTGTTACCTAACTTTCTGCCCTGTGCGGATCTGTATTGCTAGCCCTGCAGAGGCCACAACCTGAAACCTCACCTACACCCAACAGGATGGGACAAGCTCAACTTCTCTATTCAAAAAACTGCAAACCCTTGCGCAGCCCCTGTAGTTGAGATTAGCTCTGGACAGGAAACTGCAACCCATCTGGCATCAAAAGTATAGGCCTCCAAGAATAGCAGCACACAAGCGTGCAATCTGGCGGTAGTCAGCGCCTTGCAAGATGTGTTTGCATCAGGCTTCTGAGTTTTTGGTGATGCTTTTTGTGGTTGCTGCGGGGAGCAGAAAAAAACTGCTCACATTGTAATCTTGATAGAGGCTCAAAATGTCAAGCCCGAAATGATACATGCCGAAAACCCCCCCCAAAAAAAAAAAAACAGGTTAAATGATTCATCAACACAGCGCCCGAAAAGGTGCCAAAGAAACGCAGCCCTCTTCGTCATGGATTTGCAGGCTTTGCCCGGATTTGTCAAAAAGTCAATGACCATGTCCGTACCATGTTCTAAGCATTTAACCACAATGAGGTAATCCGGTTCATTCCCTGAGGCCTTCCCTTATCAACCCTATGTCGCCAATCCCTAATCCTGAAGGTCCTGAAGTTGACAGCTCTCCATGTACAGTCCCAGAAGCTGTTGCGGACAACAGGGGAGATGCGGATCTCCTGTCATGAGATCCACCTACCGCACACCCCGCTTCAAGCAGATGGAAGCTAGAAGTAGAAGTTGCTTGGCAAAATGCCAGCAGATTTTTCGGTGGCTGTCTACCCACCGGCCAACGGTGTCAGACAGTTTCCCAACTACACCAGAACATGCATTACGACGGTCCCGTGGATTTCAGCGTAAAAGAACTGTCTACTTGCGCTGCATGGACAGCAAGCTCTCCAATGCACTGCTCTCATATTACCACAAACGGCGGGATCAATAGATCGGATGTTTGGCATGACTCCTTGGCACCGCGTCCGTACGTGCGCCGTATCTGGCAGGGCATAGCAAAACGAGCAGCTGCTGCAGGGGCGATTGATGAGCTTTAGGCATTATGTAATTACGTGGGCTGCAGTCGTCTTGCTAGAGCTGAGCTGTCAGGCAATCTGATTCACTAAACAAATCTCTTGAGCCAACCTGGAGGCCTACATTGGACACTTGCCCCCAAAAGCGCCTGGGCATCCGAGTCCTCCTCCTGTGCTGTCAATGATTTAGTGCTACGTCAGCTTTTGGGTCTACCCAAGAGCCAGCAGACCAGCTCAGTTCGACTCATGGGGTACCCAACAGTGAACAAGAACAGTGGCACCATCAACTTGAACTTGGGGGACTGAAGGCTGTGACAGACCTCATGGTTCGTGATGGCTTTCGATGTTCATTGCTGCTTGCGCGTCCTCTCGGACCTCCGGCTCCTCCGAAATCTCAGATGCCGCAAGAAAACCACCTCGAGATGCGGCCTGATCTAGGTCAGCGCATGGCTCATCATGTGCAAAGCAAGATCTGGCATGCTGCGAGACCACGCGCCTGCGCTTGCCCTTCGTAGCGAACGGTCACGGGAAAAGTGCCTAGGTTCGGAGCCAGGGCACCGCCCAAAAGTGGCATGGCTTAGACAGCACTGGCAGAAAGCATGGCAGGGTTATGGACAGCTTCCAAGCTATGCCAAGCTGCGGCCCGAGACATTGATCACGGGAACATCTTTGGCACTTGCGAAGAAACCTTGACAGAAAATGCCACACGTGGTCGACACACATGGAACCTGTCTGGGCGGGATGCGTGAACTCAACCTGATTTCCAGGGTCAGAACTGGCGAAGTATTCCAAAAAGATCTCCTGCTGCAAGGTTGCAGACCTCAGCTTTCCAGTGTCAACATGGCCGCTTATTGACTCATGTGCCATGCTGGTGAGGAGCCAGCCTTGGGCACAAGCAAGCTGGGGCCCCTACATCAGAACCAGCTTCAAGTCTGGCCTGCGACGCAGAAGCTCCCGAAGGATCGTCAGGAGGAAGTCTGTGTGCAAGCTCCTCCAGGGCATGCGAACTGGGAGGGTTTTTGTGGCAGACTTGGACGGCCAACCCTTCCTCTCATGGACCTCGTCAAGAATGATGTGAGTGATTCTTAGTTGTCCATGCCCACTGCCCGCGACTTAAAGACAAGCATAGCAGAGCGCTTTCAAAATGTTCTAGATACCAGTCATGTCTCCCTACAACGCACGATTCTGGTAACTAGTCACAGTCTCTTGCACGGTCAGGCAGCGTTAGAGTTTGAGATCATTCACGCCAGAGCAACAACTCAAAACTGCCGATGGGACTCAGTGTTTTGGGTCATGCTGTCACACTGCTCTCAAGTTTCAAGGCCATTGGATCCATGCGCCAAGTTTCCCTTCGAGGTCGGGTGAGGCGTTCAGACGAGTCAGCAGCACTCCGGAAGTGCAAAAGATGAGACGCGTCAACCTGTGGAGCGGGTTTCTCTTGAGTGCAGTCCTCCTCATCTGGGTCTTTTCATGACACCACTCTTACATCTGAAGACAGAATTTGGAGGAGTTTGGGGAGGTCGCTCCCTCCTCTGTTGCTGTCTCAACCCCTTTTCACGGACTATGTTGCATGATTCCTCTACATCATGGACATAAACAACGGTTGTCGCACGGGAGCTTGCAAGGCGATTCTCTAACAAAGGGTAGGCGTTCGCTTCAGAATCTTCCAGATATCTAAGCAGAAACAATCCGACAGCACCCAGTGATTCTCACGGTAAATGATGCTGAGCGGATTTCCCGTGAAACTCTGGCTACAGGATGCGGCGAAGATTCCCTTGAGGCCTTGTTGCCATCGCGTTCAGACGAACGGCAAAGCCCACTACATCACCAACAGGCTCACCTTGCAGGCTTTGGCAGCTTGCTGGGCAGGAGTCCAAGTCCCACCCCTCCAATCAGCATCAAAGCGACGCAGCATAAAGCCGTGTCTGCCTCTGTGTTCCTCTGTACGCGTCGATGCAGCACAACACGTGCACAGGAAGAAAGTATGCCATGCGAGCAGCTCTGATAGCTGATGATCCTTGCTCAGCCAGCGCCCTGACCGATCCACAAACCGTGCTCCTGCTTTGTAGCGATCTAGCAGGATTTCCGCTTGAATGCAAATTGAAGACCAGCCTAGCGTAAATCGACGCCGACACAATATAGAGTCCGAAATGAGTATCCCCTCTTGTCCACAGAAAGAACAGATTACCCAACAAAGGATGCCCCTCCTATCACGTCGGAGCCCGAACCAACTGCAACTGCTCTGGTCAAGAATTCCTGAGGGCCTCGTTCCTCCGCCACACGCGTAGCAACGCCGACCGCGGCGATTCGCCGTGGCCTCGGGGCAGTTCATGTTGCGATTCCACCTACTTCATCAAAAGTTTGCGCGGGAGCTGCGCAAATTCTATCTGTTGGAATGCTGGCAACAGTGAACGGCGCTCAGGCTCGCTCGCGCAGCTATTCTGCAACCACGACACGATGCATCAAATAAGATTGAGTCTCAGAGGCTGCGTGCAAATGATTGAGACCTCCCCCGCTTTGCCGCTCGCGGCTGCAGCCTGTTGAGAAATAAGTCTGGCTGAGCACCAGCACACTTCATACACGACTTTTGGAAGGAAAATCACTCCAAAATCCTGACACATCCCTACCCATCCCGCATGACATCTAAGCCGTCTAGGTCCCAGGTGTAGGCGCCTCGAGGATGAAATTTGGGCACTGCGTGGTCTTCCCAGACCCAGTCTCACCTGCCACAATGACCTTGTCTGAGAGTGGCATCGCAAGGTGCAATGCCCTTGATATGCGTACGGGAACGGCGGCCGGCGTGTTGCCACATCTGGACCTCTGAGAGTTGCGCAACCTGGTTTGCCTGCAAAGCGTCAAGGAAAGCTTCACGTGCCTCAGTCAACAGCTTGGCTAAGTCTGATGGTCCTGGCTGATACTCAACAAAGGCACTCTTCTGAAACACTCTCCCCCTCATGCTGCTAAACCTAGCTTCTTGCCTCGGCAACAGGCAATGCTGCCCGGGCCCGTCGGACTTCCGAATCCTTCAAAAAACCACAAGGAAACTCAATCGTTTAAGGTCCGGCCTAGCACATCAGAAGATGCAGGCCTTGCTGTGATACTCTTCGGCTGCTAGCTGAAGCCGCGAATCTCGGCAGGATGAAGTTACCGCAACTACATCCCTTGCTTTACTTGTTGCATCCAGCCTCTGGACCTGACAAGCCAGGATTACACACTGCTTCCACCAAAGCTCTTGCATGGCGAAATCATTAATTACGCCAGAGTTGCCCATGTAACAGGGTCAAGTACATATCGCAACTCGAGTGACCCTAGGCCCCCGGGCTAAGCGTGGCCTTTTCCATCTCGGTAAGTGGTGCCCAGCCTTGAACTGTCCGTTTGGCGTACCTGGCAGTTGTTTGCGATGCCCAAGCCGTCTGATAAATAAGCCTGTGCTGGCATGGCAGTGGTCAGATTAGGTGCTGGCCCTTCTCCACAAAAGTTCTTAAAAAAGGTGCAGTTATTGATTGCACTTCTTCAGCACAAGTGCAATAATACTGATAATATGCCAGGCGACGTTGCTCGGACAGCCTCCAAGTCAGACACGGGTGCCGCGTCCTTCAACCCATGGAATTGGGCTGTGGCTCCGACAGGGGGGCAAGGGAATTCGCAACACTCATGCTTAAGTTTTGCAAGTGAGGGGAGCGGGGCCAGACATAGATCAGCTAGAAGTGCCACGGGCAGCATAAAGCCAGAATGTGCTGTCACACGACACAGAGCAAAGGCACTTGCAGGCGACAAGGCAAACACTTTGGACCGAAGCCCCAACCAAAGGCTACCGCATATATTGACATATACCCTGGCTATCCCCCACCTGCCACCCATAGCCCGAAATCGCTTTTCCTCCACACCGGCTGATGTCGGGGAGGCTTCAACCTCACAAAGGCAAATGTTGGCAGCAAGCCGAGGCAGGATGATGCAGGATTGGGTTGGGCAGCTACAGCAACGTCAGCACCTCAATCATTAATTAGCCCTGTGTCCTTGCGCTTCCTGCCCTTGCCTTGTCTGCGGCACGAAGACACGCATGCAAACTACTAGCAAGAAGCTACATCTGTGCCATGACTGCTGCGCCGTCTACTGTGCCCTTGCCCAGGACCTGTTAGGACATGAGTTGCCCCAGTCGCTACTTACATCTCCAGGCATGCACAGTGCCCACCCACTCCCTGCCCAGCCTGGACTGAGGTGGAGTCGGTGGCCTGATGAAAGCTGTGTCCCTAGTTTCCGACATCACGGCTGATGTTTATGAGGCTCAGAAGCGTATTTTTCGTGTCCAAGTGTGGTGGTCGCAGATTCCGCAATCTTCGTGGAGAATTCCAGAACTCGCCTTCTCGCCAGTCTCTGCTGGCACATCAGAGGCCGCAGACGGAGGCTCCCTTGCCGGCAGAGAAGGTGTTCTTTTGTTCAGAAGCCGTGGGCTGGCCTTCTCTGAGTTGCATGACTTTGTATGGCTTCTTAGCTGACAAAGTTTTTTGTTTGCATCTGGCTTGCCGGACCTTATGCCTGACCTCTCCAACCCCTCAAGGCTTGCTGCTAGTCGTGCTGGTTATGCAATACTGCACAGCATCCCCAAGCACGATAGCAGACCCACCTCATCGAAACAACCAACACGGAGCCATCAGCCAAGTCTGATGTTCGTTCCTTGTCCAACACTGGCACTCGCAAGCAAGCTACAGTGACCACAAATCTCCACACTTCATACTGTACCCCCTTTCTGCTGCAATTGCAAACTCGAACAGATTGGGCCAACACCAGCAGACTCTCTTTTTGAATGTGCTCACAGATGTCACTCGGCGTTGAGCTGTCTGCCAGCAACGGACACCGTGTATGGCTTCCATGATCGCTTGTTCGGCCTTGCCATCACTTTCAAGACCTCGTTGAGCTTGCCCTTGTAGGTGTCCATTGGCATTTTTTCGCGAACAATGGGCTGAGCGGTGGAGATCGGCTGGATGACGTACTCCTTGCCTTGAATCACTGGAATTGCGGGATGAAGGCGCTTCGCGCTTTCTTCCTCCTGGATTGCCAAGCTCTCCTCGGTCTCCGGGGGCGGCCGAGGAATCGTTCCCACCTTCTCACCTTCTGCTAGGAAACCCTCCAGGCTGTCCACTTCCTCTGGGACCATTATTTGGCGTAGCCACTTTTGAACTAAACCACGTGCACGCTTTCGGTTCCGAGGAGTCTCATCTGGATGACTTTGGAGCCTTGCTACAATCTGTCCTAAGCGTGGTTCCCCTGCGTCTCGCAGCGCATCTTTGGTGATGGGTAGCCGCTCCATGCAAGCCAGCAGAGTGGACCGAAGGTGCACAGATGGCAGCTGTCCATTAGGAAGATTCTGCAGCCAAAGTGCCAAGACTTTGCATCCACCGTAGGTGATGAAGGCATCAGAGAACTGGAATTTTTCCATGACCTCCACCGCCTCCGGCAGCATTCTCAGCTTCTTCACCATTGGCTTATTCTCAAGATAATCCTGCACATCTTCAGCCGCAATGCTCTCCATCTTCTTGACGAAGGCTTCCACGAACCTGCAAAACAAGCATTCATCGGCTTTGAGCCCAGTGCCGACTGATTTTGGCCAAGGCACACATGGGCATCCTCGTCTTTGATGACAAGACCTGCCGGAGAGAGGGGATTGGGTCATGCGAACAAACACTAGGCGAGGCAAACATCGCCATCGGTCACCATCGACACCAGGGCAGTATTAGGCTTCGCATGCACCCCTCGGCTCCATGCTTCTACCAACGCCTCATGTTGCAAATACCCGAATGCCCGCCTTTCCGCGGTCTGATTGCTTCCAATACTTGTGTCCACTGGCTGGTCAGAGTCTCGGGCACAGGCTCCTGCAGCCGAGGCATATCAGCAGAAATTCAAAGCACACCTCGTGAACTTCTCACCTAGTGAATGCTCCGAATTCTTACGACAGATGCTGATTTTGGGGTTCAAGCTTCATTCATGGAAACGCCTTTCTCCTTCTTATGTACCTTATTCTCACACTTACGGTTTCCATACCGAGGACGTGTGATCCAGTTGCTACAGCTTCCAACCAGTGCTTCAAGCCTCTTTGCCTTCGAGGTTATCGTAGCCCTGCAAAAACAATCCTAACCTGAACCCCACACAGTAGTTTCCATGTTCTTTTCCATTATCCCTATATAAGCTACATTATACCCTAGAATCCCTATATTCCCCTAACCCCTGTCAGCCTCCTCCGCCTGCCGGGCTGATGACTTGCGCCGGCGTGCCCCGAGCCCAGCGGGTGACGGGCTCAGGGAGCGGCCCACCCTGAGATGATGGGATGGTCAGGTCAGGATATGATGACGGATGACACTATAACCCAAAGGACCTTTAAGGATGTCTGTGGGGGCATGGAACATACACCAGGTCACCAGGGGTATGTTATCATGTCTGGCATGAATCCCAGCATAATGCTGATGATGATGTAAAAAACTCTGAACCGTTCTGAAAACACCGGACGCGCTATGGAAAACCTGCCTGCCCGGCACCTACAATCCTGAAGTCATGAGCTCGCCAACTTCATGGCAAATTCACTCAGCAGGCAGCCCCGCCCGAAATCATTTAGAGCTCTCATGGCTCGCAGATAATAAGTGGCGAAGTCGCCCAGGCGTGCCCTTTGGCTTCTTGACTTGTGTGTTTACGCGTGTTTCGGTCAGCAGAAACGCCAGTGGTAGTCGGGGCGTTGAGCATCAAAGTTCGGTTTCGCCACTTACTCGCCAGAACGTTTTACACAACAGGAATTAAGCCCAGTCAAGTGGATCAAAACTATAATCTAACTCTGAGTCATGAAGGGGTCCTTCCCTTCTGCGCCCAAGGTGAATGGAAGAGCAAGACTTATAAGATCCACGCGTCCAGGATCCACTTGAACCAGTTCAAGCGCAACTTCCCACACTGTTCACTTGCACCGCCCCTTTTGTCGCCCCACAGTGTTCGCATTCAGATTTGATAATCCGCACCTTGCCATCCAATTGACAAGCGCCAAGTGTGCGCTTCCAATCCAGTTGGTACCTACTGTTTGGGTGTTCTTCTTAGTCTTTGCCCATTTCACATATCCCTCAGACAGACCTAAACTTTGAAACTAGTAGCAGCTGGCACAAGATAAACACCTGGCTTCTTGAGTTCCAGCTCCACAGCCACCCAGTGGCAGAGTTCGGGTTCTAACCACAGCTTCTGAGCACCGGCAAAAAATCCCTGATCCCGGGCAGCGTTCAGCTGAGCCACCGTTGCGAGCGCGAGGGCGACCCACCACCAGCTACCAGAAATGGGGACGGTGCTGGCGGCTGCCCGACACTGCCAGGCGCGACCTCCTGAAACAACTGCACTTTGAACAGTGCTGCTTAAATTGCAGGGGAGGGCTGTGGCTGAAGCCGCGAGCTGATTTCTTCACCTGTTTCTCATCAACTGGCAATCTGCCTCAGCCTTGGACCTCTGGCCCAAGCTCAGTTGACACTAGAACTGCACGTTTGTTGGAACACATCTAGTTCAGCTTTTGCAACACGCCGCTCCGAGAATTGGTCGTCCACATCACCCTCCAGCCCAAGCTTTTGGAAGATGTCTTCATCCTCATCGACGGCATTCGCCTTCGGAAAGCGTGTCATCTTGTGCTCATGGTTGTGTGGTGCTTTGTTTCTACGTGCGAATACGCACGAGGCCCTCCGACTCGGCCCTATGCAGACGGCAATCCTAAATTATCTAATCTAGATAACATGCGGATGCTTCCGAAACACATTCAGGGCTCCCATCATGACCCCAAGTTGCGATTATGATCCATCTTTACAGTACCGTGACTCCCAAAAACGACCCCGAAGTTTTCGACACCCTTCTCCGGATAGACCGCCATAGGACACTAGTGTCCATTTCATTGTCCATGCTCTTTCCATTTTTCTGAATTACTCGGATAATATCCTTAAACCCTAAACACGACATATTCCTATATAATCCTACAGAACCCTGAAATCCCCTTTTTAACGATTCTATGTATCCCTCAGGTTACACTCCACCGCAACGCGCAAGGCTAATTGCAACTCGACTTTGTCACCCCAACAGCGCCAAGTTCAAAAAAAGGTCGCTTAAAAACATCCTGTTCTTGAGTAGATACGAGAATCCTTCCGTAGCAACATCCCTGTTGTTGCTGCTGGGGCGAAGAACGCCTGTATCGTCACATAATAGTTACAAAAAAATTAAGAAGAATGCCCTGTCGTGTAGCAAAACGCAGGCTCTCACATACAGACTTTTCATAAGAGTCGAGAGAGTGTTGTTGGGGCTTTTAAAACGTGGCAGCCTTCTGATTCATGAGAGAGAGAGAGAGAGAGAGAGACCACGCTCCTGTCTCGTCCGGACCATGAATAATCCCCGTCTTTCTGAATCAGAACCCCAAGAAACAGTTATTAAAGACATCCAGATTCTTCCTCCTAAAGAGACAGCGCAGAGTTTCCGCCCAGAATAAAGCGGTCATTTTAATTATTATCGCCTTTAGTGTTTGTTTGTTATGAATATGTCGAGCACCTTCAATCTTGCCACAGCATACCACAGCAGGGGCCTTCGCAGAATCATAAGGGGTCCTGGATTCTAATGACTTAACATGGTGCAACCTGGCTTTTTTCATCTCCAACTCAGTAGGAGAGGATACTAGGAGCTATATTAATTAACCCTCTCAGGGCTTACCAGCATATATAAACATCTTCATTCCGGGTCAGCAACCTGCAGGTTTCATGTGCTTGCGAGACTTAAGACCACATTGCTGGTTGGGTTTGCGTGAACAAGAACCCGAACAAGTAATCTCAAGTCATGTAAGATCATCTTCTCCCCCAACAGGACAGTGTGTGCGTAGTCCTTTTGTGAACCCAGGCTCACTCCTTCAAAAAGAAAAAGAGCTGTTCAAATGTTTGTGCAGGTCAGGAAAACGTAGGGATTTCGTCGCTTTTTTGGCCTACCTGCTGGTTTTGTCTGAGTGGGAAGCAAGAAGCTGTCATTCGCAATGCATGTATGATAATCTTCTTCTGCAGACTTTTTGCCATAATAGAGTGCCCAAATTCCTTGTCAAGAAGTTAGTTATTTCATGTTGTTAACAATTTGGATCATGGCCTTTTTCTTTTCTAGCTCAGTCTAAATTCACTGAATGCTGGTCCAGAACACTTAGAGGGCCCTTTTCCGTTTGATACCAAATGTCGGCTTCGTTATCGAAACGGTCGGTGTTCCAACTGAGACTGTTTCGTCAAAAGAAACAAGGAGTACTGCGCACGACAGAATATTATATGACCCCACAAAGACCTTTCAGATATTCGAGGAGCAACAGCGACATCAGAATTGTCTTGTGTCCCGTCAAGACAAAGCCAAGAAACACGGGAAAAACTGATGAAGCAAGCTGAACAATTGAATCCATATGATCCCCTACATAACCCTATATATAGCAGTTTCCATTTCATCTTCCATTTTCTTTTCCATTTGATTCTCCATTATTAAGGGGATCGTTTAGATCTTTCAACCCCTAAACCCCCAAACCCTTATGGTAGTTTCCATTTCACTTTCCATTTGATCTTCCATTATCTCTATAAACCCCCAATATACTATAGTAGTTTCCATTTGATTCTCCATTCTTAACGGGGATACTATCCCTAAACCCTAAATTCCATTATCCCAATAATATAATCCCCATATTATAACCCCAATATACATATTATCCCATTATAACCCTATACAATCCCCACATAAACCCCATATAACCCTATGTAACCCCTATAACCCCTAGTAGTCTCCATTTTCTTTTCCATTACAATTGAAGACTTTCAAGGTGCCTAACTTTCACCTCCAAGCCCATGGGCAAAAGGTGAATGGCTTCAAATTTCATTGGGTGCTTCTTAGGGGTTATATTGGGGGTTCTATAAGGGTTATATTGGGGTTATATTGGGGTAGTATTGGGGTTATATGGGGGTTATGTCGGGGTTTATATAAGGGTTATATTAGGGTTATATTTGGGTTATATGGGGGTAGTATAGAATGACATGTCTAAGCCTGAGAAGGGGAAAATTGGCAAAGCAGGCAAAACTATGGATTTTCAGATCACAGCACGTGAAAACAATGGCAACAAGAACAGTGAAAAGCAAACACGCATGAATTTCAAACTTGGGGCATAGATGAGGTCAGCATTCACAAGCCTGGCTTCAAGGCGTTTTCCGAAGTTTCATCTGCTGAGAATCAGAAAACCATGACGGTTCCGTTGACTTGCAAATGTTTCATAACCAAGTTCTTGGAAAGCCAGATCTTGAAAATCCTGCTTTTGGGCTGTCAGCTATGCCATGAATATCAGATTACTGGCAGAGACGCCTAGGCCGAGAGCCAACGGCTGGAAAACAATGGAGAAACCGGAAAAGTCCATTTACCGCTATTCCTGCAAACCAAACTAACAATGGTGACCACTCTGGAAATCAAAGAAATGCAGACAAGGCGAGTACATCGTATAAATGCCCTGACCACGCCTTGGCGTGTCCAGCATCTGCCTCTTCGTGTGGCACAATGTTTGAAGGTGCATCGAGGAAAGCGGCTGCTTTGCGCTTCTTGTCCTTTTTCTCCTTCTTATCTTTCTTATCCTTCTTGTCTTTCTTTTCTTTCTTATCTTTCTTTTCCTTTTTGCCAGAAGCCTTCTGCTTGTCTCGTCGGACTTCTTTCTCCACTTGATCCACGAGATCCTGGTTTCATGCCGCGTCTGAGAGTGCAGTGTCCATCCCAAACTCTGTGCATCAACGGATCATGTGCTCGAGCGCTTGCTTTGTTGCTATACAAGGTTACTTTTCCCTCCCGCCTGGCTGTGACAAGCTTACTGAGTACTGCGGATCGGTAGTCTCTGATGCTGAATGAACGCTCAAGGGCCTCTGTGGCGTCTTTTTGCTTGTCTTGCTGCGGCTGCTTCACGGGCAAGGGTGCCTTTGCTGGCTCCTGGGGTGAAGTTGAGCGTGCCCAAGTTCAGTCAACATTCGCCTGCTCTCTGAAAGCGGAGGCTTTGGCTTATCTCTGGCTTGGTTTAACGGGGATCTAAATACAGTGGCCATGGAGACGTCAGATCCTAGTCATTGCCTCTCACACCAACACGCCTCGTTGTCGCTGCCGCTTCCAAACAGCTCTTCCTGCATATCGCAATGCTCATTAAAAGCTCACGTTATGGTGCACCCACGTCAGAATCACCAAAAAAGCAACAAGCTCATGTCCTCCATATCCTTGTCCTTGTCTGCTCCGTCAACCTGCAATCTGCAGCCCGCTGCACACATAGACTCAGAGCCGTGAAGGGAGGTTCATTCCATAATTTCTGGAAGACTGGCTTGAACTACGCGAGCCTCGGCTTCGTTCCCATCTTCTTGTACTGGCAGCTTCGCTGCATGCTTGGGGCCATCCGAGTCCTCGGATAATTGGTCGTCCTGCTGTTGCTCTTTGAGCTTTTTCGCCTTCTTGTCCTTCTTGTCCTTCTTCTCCTTTTTCTCTTTCTTTGCAGTCTTGTCTTTGCCCGCTTTCTTCTCCTTCTTGTCCATGGCGTAACGTGAAGGGCCGCAAGCGGTGGGACTGCTTCAGGTAAGTCTGTGAGGTGGTGAAGTGTTGTGGCTGAGCTCTTGCCGAGGTCACTTAACTGTGAACTTGAAAGCGAGCTGGCGGCGAACTGCTTTGTTTTAGTAGCCACTCTGCAGCGGTATGTGTGTGCGAGTGTCTGTAAACCTGAACTGTCTGTGGTCTATGGCGCGCACAGCAGCCTTGATGATTGCCTATGGCTAAAAAAGGTGGCGCCGCAGTGCCTGCTAGGCGCTTCTGAACCATCAAAGGCGGAGACGTCACAAGGTCGGCGAACACGGTGGGAAACAATGGCGACAGCATTTCTTCTTTGAACGGATATTTGCAGTCAAGTTGATCCTTGCTTTGGGATCAGGTGAAGCATCCTTGATGGCATCAGCTAGGAAGACGCTGCTGTCCCGCCACCACCACCATGGTACTGGAACAGGGGAGGGCAAAGACTTTGGCCACTCCTGATTTGAACAGCACTTCAGGACACAAAAAGTGCAGAAAAACCTCTGAACCTCATTTGCTACATCTTTAAGTCAAGGACCCTGGCATTGCGTTTATCATTGTTTATCATATCCTACGTAATTAGGAAGCTGGGGGCGTTTCTTGCACTTGGGAGAACTCAAGCAACGTCTGACGCCAGCAGATTGATTCAGGAAGTCGAAACACTACCTGTTTCTTGGAGGAGGATACTCTCCCACCGTGAGCTGCTTCTGCAGATTGCTGCAGACCTGTGACCAACCAGGCAACGCGGGTTGGAAGCTTGGCATTCTCTGACGGTGCTCATTACAGTTACAGGAGGACTCGCCTGCACCAGCCCAAAGCTCAGCACAGTCAGCGCTGCCAGCGCCACGGCGAAGTCTGGAAGCAAGGAGACCCCCAGCAGACCCAGCAGCACCTCTCAGACAGGTCTGTGGTCTGCCTGGACATGCTCTGAACAACAGGTCCTACATGCCGCTGCTTTGGCAATTTGCATGAACAGGCAGAGGAATACCAAGCCAACAGCCCTTCGGGATTATTCATTGCCAAATACGTCCAAGGACGAGGTGCAGCAAATTCAGCCAGCTTCCTGATCCTGCTCGCCGCGCTCAGGGCAGATGAGCAGCTGGAGCAATGGTCCTGATGCAGCAACACACAGCAAGTCTTTAGCATTTTCACAGGTCACCCAGCTCTTGGACGCCAAGGCCTAGCCTTATCTTGAACGTGTTCCGTCTATAGGCAGCGCACTGTTGAGTTCCGTACACTATGCCTGCACGGACACAGAGCTTCCAGGGAAGTGGTTAGCTTGTATACAGCATGCAAAGCATGTCAAGAAAGCGTAGAAGTCAAGAAATCAACCATTTTACGGGCTGCTTCTACAGAATGATCTTGCTTAACCCCAGCGATCGTTACCTTTCATGTGCATCGACTCTGAAATGATTGCG
Organism: Symbiodinium pilosum; assembly: GCA_905231905.1. NCBI lineage: Eukaryota > Dinophyceae > Suessiales > Symbiodiniaceae > Symbiodinium > Symbiodinium pilosum. Next base: position 24,464 of record CAJNIZ010017136.1, read on the forward strand.
GCAGAAAGTTGTTGATGCTGATTGTGTCTGGCCGCGGTGTGAGAGCGCTTTCGCTCCAACAGCTCATCTTTGCTCGCCCAGACCCTGCGCGAGCCTGACAGGAGATGGTTTGCCCTAGGCTTCACCTCACAGAAAAGGCTGCCCTGGTCTTCCGAAAAGATGCAAGGAAGCCGAAAGTATCTACTGCGCGCGGCCCCAATTACACGTGCGGCCACATGAACGTACGTGCAAGGTGAAGCATGCCAATCAATGTATGTATGTATGTATGTATGTATGTGTAAGATCACGTAGTAAGACATGCCCAGGCAGCATTGCCGCGCCCAAGCGACGCCGCCTGTGCAAACCAAGCTTTGCAAAACATCAACAGCTTCCCAGCGCAAACTACTTCGTCAGCAACCTGGATTCGTGTAACTTTCTTTAAGGAGTCCAGGCTGTGGCATGTTAAAGCGACCATGCCAGTGAAGCACATCTGCATGTGGGTGTCACCACCACGATCTTTCCTGAAACGCACGTGGATTTATGGACGTAAGAGCACAGAAGTGACCTCCTCAAACCAGATAATGTTTCCTTTTCCACTACAGTAGCAGACCATGGAAAAGATTGGCACAGAATGTCACCAGGAAATTGCCCACCTAGCAACATTATCAGCCATCTGCACCAGATGAAGATGACTTGCACTCAAAATCAAAGTGCATCGCGGCTAGACCTGCAGCAGTCCGGTGGTGCGCCTGAAGAGAACTGCTCAAGCCACCGATGGTAGTGCAACACGGCGCCATCAGCACTTGTTGGCATATACCTGAGGAAAGGTCAAGCCATGATGCAGCATCAGCAGCAGCAGCAGCAGCAGCAGCAGCAGCAGCAGCAGCTCTTGAGAAAGCCTACCGGCAAGCTTACACGATCCAAACAACTGCGGGAACAAGTATTCACTTTTCTTTGAAGATGATTGAGAAGGTAGGTCTGAGGCTGCTTTGCAATCCTGACTTAGCCTTGGGATACCTTGCTTCCTGACCCTTACTGAGCCAAGCATCAATCGATCTCGCCAGCTGGCATCCTGTGCTCAGCAGGTAGCCATCGGATGTGTTGCGCACACGCATGCTATGTCCACCAAAAGCATTGAAGCCAAATCCTCGCATCCTCGCAGCCTGCAATCAGCACAGCAAAAAAATGGCCTGCACTCCATCTGGTGCCAAGGTCTCGCCCTGAAAGTGTAGGAAAATGTTATCGTCCTGGCAGCGCGGCAGTGACATCTTTGGGTGCAGGTGAGTGTAGCCGGGTCCTCAAGGACTCTGTGGTTCGAGAGGTGCGTGAAAAACGCCTTGCACCCCAGCTCGTTTAAAATGCTCTGACCGCTTTGACTAAACGGAGGTGGCTTGCCAAGAAGCCAAGTTACTGGGAGAGAAGGTGAGAAGGCAAACTCAAAAATGAAGCACAGTGGTGGCGGAATCTTCGCAACCTCGAACACCACTCGAACCTTTGCTGCGCTGCCCCTCAGGAGAGCATGAGCACAAGCAAGGGCTGCATTTTGTTGCGGCGGAGTGTCAAAAATGCCTTGGTTGCTCATGCCTTGCTCATTGCGAATCATGCACGGCACCCATCTGGCGATGAAACCATCCAGGCCACAGCTAGTCACAGCCAAAGCGCGACACTGACCCGGCCGTGATGGCGTGACGAAAACAATGTTCCAGTCTCGGTATGACTCAGGCCTCGAAGTCAATGCCAGAACCTGGCGAGTTATGACTTGAAAACTTTTCTGCCACTGCAGACTGATGAAATCAAACCATGAAAAGAGCGGGTGTTCTGTACCGGGCACTTTGCAGAAAGACATGCCTTCAAGGGGTAGGAACGGTACGTGCTCTTTCGGACCAACAGTGCCACCGAGCAGCATGGTTCGGAGCCACATACGACCTTGTACTGACGCACAGAAGCCAAGTCAATCTCAAGACTATCCTATGGGTATATGTAGGTGGATCCGTATAGATACATACACACAGACCCACCGATACATTTCTACACGGACATCCCAATGTTTTCATAAAAGGATATTGATAGCTGATTTCCCGGGCATTTCTTGTTTTCGAAGAAGGCATCGTTGACGAAGAGCGCATTGACACTCGTGACTAGCCAGAAAAGGCTGCGCCAAATAGAGAAAGGCCTTAAGTACATATACACATTTGCGCATACAGTATCTGCATATCTTGTATAACATATTATATACAAAATTTTATATACAGCATGATATATATCTGTGTGTCAATGTGGAGCACATCTGTTTGAAACCCTTCTTTCTGCCAAGCTGCACCGCGCCCGGAGCCGAAGTGATCCGCATGCCGTGGAAGCCTTCCCAGGTTATTAAGGGAAGGTGCCCAAAAGTAGGGGTCCCTTTAAAGGGGTTTATAATGGTTTTGTAGGGGTTAGATAGGGATATGTAGGGATTATTTTAGGATATCTTAAGGACCTATTTAGGGCTTACGGTTTCCTCAAATTAGGAACATGTTATCCCCAATGATGGAGAATCAAATGGAAATCTAAAATGGGAAGTAGGGTTACAAAGGGATTCATGGGGATTGGGTTTCACAAAATTAGGAGTACAATTTTGGGGTCCCCATAAGGGTTATCGTGTATTGGGGTCTATATTGGGGCCCTTTTATTTTGGCAAACTATATGGATGAACCCAGAGAAAGAGTAGGCCGGGCTGTGCTGTTGCTTGCTTGCTTGCTTGCTTGCTTGCATGGGCTAAACCTGCCCCCATGGACAGGTCGGGGCACTGCCCCGAGCCCCCAGTCTCAGGTTCGTCTCGGTCGGCCCCAGCGAATACTCAGACTGCGCAGCTTCCCACTGTGTAAACCCCGCCTGTTGAAGAACCCGGACCCGAACTCTATATCTGCTGTGCTGTTGCGGACCTCTCTCTTCCCTCTTTCTGGCAAAATCTGGTGCAGGCTTTGCACGCCTCCAACAATAGCCCCTAGTAGTTCTGGTAATTGCTAGGTTCATCAGCACGAAAGGAAGTTCAGGAAGAGTGGCAGGAGCAACAGCAGCAGCAGCAGCAGCAGCAACAAAACACAAAGAAGCAGGAAGAAGAGCTGGAGAAGGGTTCCAAGTTCCAAGCACCACAAAAAAAACAGTTCATTGTCATCAGGCAAGCATGAATGAGAGGAAGAAGATCTTTTCCTCGCAGCAGGACCTTGCGAGCGCAGCTGGCTATGAGCTGGAGTTACATGGAGAGATATCTCGCCTAAGACTGGCAATGCGGCTATGCAAATGTTTGTTGCATCCTTGGAGGATCCAGGCGAGTGCAGAATCACTGCTGCCCACTATTTACCTGGATTGCTAAGCCAGACGTCCCGCCCGCACTGGGTTTGAAAGCCTGATTTTGCTGGCGGCCCTTCCATCCGGATTGGAATCGGGGCAGCTTTGTCGCCTCAGGACAGCCAGCTTTCATGTGCCAAACCCTGATGTCTACATTTGCTACGTCGGGCTGCTTTGAGCTAGGTAGCAGGCACACGAGTCACACAAATCTTGAAATGCTGCAACACGTTGCAGCCATGCCCATGCTCTGAGAGCAGTACGTTTGCTGATGGTGTCATGGTGCGTGAAAGGCAAATGCGAAGGGTCCTTAGCATCAGTAAAAGGTCCCGCAGGCATGCTGGCTCGATTATCAAAACGCGCTTTCGCCAGACCTGCTGAATGGCCTGCCTTGCCTGAGGTTCATGCCAACACGTTCTCCATTACTGTGGGCAAATCCATGGGGATGTCCCGCGAATAGTCCACGTATTTTACGCCCGGAGTGGTAAACACTTCCTTTCGGCAGCGTCCGTGCGTGGCTAAGGTAGCCCGTGGTGCGCAGTACCATGCTCCCTGAATAGCTTTGGCAACATGGGGCTCATGAAAAAAGACTGCAGTATGTACTGCAAAGGAAGAAAGGACGCCAAGGTAGCTCACACTCCAGCCTCACAGGCCATTGCATCGAGGGCGGAAGCGTCTGGTGGCTGTGCAGAGCCAAAAAGCGGAGCCTCGTTCATGGTTCAGACAGAGAGAAATCAGCTTACAATTCCCATGTGAGAAGCCCTGACTTGCAATATTGGCCAGGCCAGAGAGCGGCCCAGGCAAATAGGAGTCCATGGCGCTCCTCAGCAGGTAGCACCGTCGCACAGGCCTTGTCAAGACGGCAGGACAAAGTGGAAGGTTTCTATTTGAAGAGCGGTGCGATTGTCTCATTTTCAGTGCTACCGTCAGGGACATGCCAGCCTAATTCAGCATGCTCAAGCGACAGAGTGCCCATGGGATCGTCTTCCGCAACATCCCATTGGCTCACGAGGTTGCTTCAAGATTGTGGTCTGCTGCCAGGCGGCCCTCGCGCTCTGTGTCAAGCGATCCTCAGTTCCAGGCTCTGCCTGCGGAAGGCCGGAACAACGGCCACTTCCACCTCCAAAGCAATCCAAGAACAGCACAACTCTACAAGCAGACACTATCAAGCAACCTGAGCAACTATGTCAATTACATGGAGCCTTCAAAGGACCAGCCGTGGTATGGGCACTGGATGTCTCCATTCTCTTGGATCCGTCCCTCTGAAAGCCGGGCCGCACCTGTGCAAGACTGCACATGGCGTAGCCAGAAACGGCAATCGCAAACTCGAGCCAATGAGCTTCTCAGGATCCTCGCTAAACATATCTACCCAAACATGTTGCAGACCCGCCAACACATTGGCCCAAATCCTCTGAAGACCCTGCGCATGCGTGGCTTGGCCATACTCTGAGTGGGCGTTTGGCTCCTGTAACTTGCTGCCTAGCTTCGATGAGGGCACTCATCAAGTGCAGCACACCAACGCTCTCCATCATGCCAAAAAACAACCGCAGCGCCACAAACTTTTAGACAGTGTGGTCTTGACCTCACTGCAGTCTGCTGGGCCCTGTTTTATAGAAGCTTGTAGTCTCCAGCATCTGAGTCTCGCACATGTCTGTCGTGCTGGTAAAACATAACGGATACCAGGCATGCGCATAGATGGTGGTGACATCATCGAGAACTGCGCTGGCCTTCAGTTACAAAATGTGTAAGACTGAGATGCAACAAGCAGCTTTTATGTCGAGTGCCTGCATGCTTCGCCTGTAGAGACGAGCGCGACGCTGTCGCCAAAGCAGCCTAAAGTCAGATACTGCAACAACATGCAAAGCACCTTTCCGTCTCCTGCCCCACCCCTTTAGAAAGGCTTCTGCCTCCTATATGACCGTGCCTTTCCTCTTTCACCAAGCGGCCTGCAAAATAGCAGGCTGCCAATGGAGGCCAATTTGCAGCCGCGCGCTGCTTGGCCCATTCGCCACTGGCTGGACGCCTCTTTGGGTGTCACCTCAATTAGATTAGCTCATGTTCGTGATGAGCCTCTATGCGTGTCTCTGCGTACATGCTTGCTATACGCATACAATGCTTTGTTGCAGGAAGGGGCTCCCTCACAATGTCCGCATGCCAGGAACGGCTTCGTCCCCGGCCAGTGCACATAGACGCGGGCACGCCATGCACTCGGCAAGCCATGATCTGTCTTCCTTGCCTCTGGCCTAGTCTTGCAAGTCCCTGCGATGCTCAGACTCTTGAAAACCAGAAGATGTGCGGCAAGTTTTGCAGGCTTCAGAGCAGCCAGCTTGAGCCACGATGAGAATTGCGAGCAAACTCCCCGGCGAAGAATATTGTCACCGCAGCATGCAAGCGATTCCCTCACGGAATGAAGTGCTTAAGGGATGGGCCAGTGCCGGCTGTGTCTCACCCTTGTCACCTGTCAGGTCATGGCCAAAAACGTTGCAGCCATCACGCTGGCTGTACCAACGAGTCAGTATGGAAGACTTCTGTCGCTGTGCAAACCGCTGATGCTAAACTTGATGCTAACAAGGAAGCAATCGCCAAATGAGCGTTTGGTGGCAAACTGCCCTCCAGCCTTTCTTGTAGACCCACAGTTTCTTCCTCAAATCGCCAGCAAGTGTGAGAGTATAGTACTGCTTGTTATCAGGGGGTGGGGGGGGTCTTGATGCTAGCTGCAACTGACGATTGGCCTTCACACCACCTCTGTTAGGGCCATGTGCATGTTAGGGCTGGATTTGGTTGGGGTCGGACGTTCAAGCTACCAGATGTCTGGATTCTGGATAGCCGGGTTGCACACTTTGGTTTGTGACTAAGATCCCCAGCGCCGTTTTTACACCTTGTCCACGAAATCACTAAATCCTAAACCCTGGAGTTCCCACAAGCAGGGGGCTCTCAAACGAATATCACCACATGTCTCGGTCCCTGGCTAGCCTGAGGTTAAGAGCTTCAATCTATTGACAAAAAGGCTCGAATGGGGGCAGTAGAAAAAACTGTTACACAGCTATCTATAGTGGGTATATAAGGATCTGCAGAAATGTCACCGGAATACAGGAGAATCAAATGGAAAAGAACATGGAAGATGAAATGGAGACTGAGCTCGTAGAAGGGTTTAATGGAATGCGGACTGGATTTCCTACTACTACCTGAATCGAACATCGCTCAGGTTAGCGCTCAACATTGCTCAAGTTGGCACTCCACTGCCAGAAAATGAAGCTGATTCATACATTGCATGAAAAGTGCTGGGTTCCTCACTTGCCATTGATCTGCAGTTTCTTCCTGGCCTCGCACTTGAGAATGAAAATCCAATGACTTTGACTGAAAGACCTCCGACTGCCACTGCTTCTCTGTGAACGAAAATTCAACGCTGTAAGCTGTCCTGATATTCAGTAGGCATGCGTCAATTACACATGGTGGCAGCCGGAGCTGGGGCACCCTGCCATATCGAGGAATTCCTGCGCTCAACTTCTCGGACTTGGACTGCATGAATGTAAGCGGTTTTGAAGCCGGCAAGTCTGCTTGCAAGTGGGCTTGCGGTGAGACAGCCTCCTGTTCTTCCTTTGAAGCCCCTGGTAACTCCAGGCTCAAGGATACCTCTAGCTACATTAGGCCCACACACACACACACACACACACACACACAACCACCTGATGCACCAACGCTGAGCATCAGCTGGCATCTCTTTGAACACGGGCTGCTCCTCGAGCGCGTCAGCCGATCCCCTTCGGATCAGTTCAGGCCCCTTGTTCTTGTCGCTGGGCTTCCGTTCCTGGGCTGGAGGCCGGCATGAAAGGCAAACTCGGCATGATGGCCCTGACACATTGGCAGGGAAAACAAGGAACAAAAGCAGCTGATGTCCAACACCAACATGCTTTGCTCTTGCCAGCTTCGATTGGGAGATGCTCTTGCAAAGCCTCTGCACTGCACAAATAACTGTGCATTCATTAGTCTATTCGCCCCAACGTACTTAGCCTCCTTCGTCAGATGTTCGACCAAAACATGATCTTAAGGCTTAAGGCATCTCCAGCAGAGACTCGTCACGATAGAAGACGCGAACCTGCCAAAAAGACGGAGCTGGATGCAAGCCCTCAGACCTGCATCCAAGGTCCTGGATTTGCTATCAACTGGCTCCATCTCGCCTGCACGTGAGAGGAGTCGGGCTTCGAACCTTTTGCCTTGCCTGAGCTGCGCTTTTAGTTTTCCACGTATCCGCCCGCCATGAGGCAGGTTCCAGAAGGCAACTTCTCACCTGCCTGGAGATTCGAAGCTGCTGAGCCGCGCGCTACTGGCATCTTCGGCTTCACCGGAAGCTTTTGCCTGCACTGAATTCCGCGACTTGGCTCACTCCGGCATTGCTGCGTAGGTCTTGTACCGTGTATATGCTGGGCCTTGCGTCCTGGAGCTTCGGCTAGGCGGGCCCAAAGAAGTCACGAAGTCAGTTGAGGAGGTTATGACATTGCGTCACCGGGCCCTTAATTATCTGTCTCACTGCCAGCCGTCTGGTCACGTCAGCATGGCCCCAACATCTCACACACTGAAAGCATTGCGCATGAAATCTCGCAGGTTGGATTCGTTGCTTTGCGTGATGCTGCACACACTGACATGGATGGCATGGAGTTCAGAGGTGCCTCTCGCTTGTCTTCTTCCAGCAGCTGCTTCATGAGACTCTTTTTGAGTCCTGGTTCCGGGGTTTGAGCTAGAGGTTTCATGGGACCATGTACTGCACCACATCAGCAACATGAAAGCTGCAAAAAACGAATCGTGTACATCTGAGATCCTGGCTGATCTGTTCCTTTCGCTTCTGGCGATTGGACATGGCTGATTCCTGGGCACCCAAGTGGCTGGTGCACTTGATGTTGGTGATTCTGGACGTTGATGAGCTTCGGTTCAATGTGCTACAGTGCTACACGACTTGCTTTCAGGGCATCCGATGCTCCCATGATAGCTGCTTCTGTCTATTGCTGCAGAGCGAGTCCTCAACCTGTTAGCATCAGCCGAAGGACATCTTCGGAGTCTTCGCTGTCCACTTCGGCTTCTGCTGGTTTTTTATCACCTGCCGGGATAGGCCCAAGGACAGGATTGTGACCTGAATGCTTAAAGAATCTATCAACTCTTCAATGATAGCAAAACGTTCCCCTGTTCGTTTGCTGCCTGTGTGCCGTCGCAGCTGAGCGATCCTTACCAACTGCGGTTTCAAAGAACGCGCCGGCTTCTCAGAAGCTGCCACAGAAGTTCCGCATCGAAGAACTAGCAACAATGAAATCAGAAAATCACCCAACGTGGCTTTAAATTGCCCAGAGTCAAAGCCAGAATCTCGTCCCGACTGTCTTCGCCCAAGGGTACCTCCGGTCCGGTCAGTCAGTCAGCAGAGAGCATAAGACAACAAAGGCACCTCTGCACTAATGCCTGGCTGGGAGTCATGCAAAACAATCATACTGTGAACCCTTGTACTAAACAGAGCGAAACTACCAGCTAATGGGATGACATTGACAAACCCTGCTCTGAACCCTCAAAGTTCAATTTATACCCAAGCCAGGCCCAGCTGAGACCTTCCTAGACGCATGCTGCCGCATACCAGTCAATCCTCCATAGCTGCCCATAGATTTCCACTTTTGTGACATCCTGTAAGGTAGCAGAGGCCTTGCTGGGTTTGAGCTCGAAGTGGTCGTCTGAGGGCGTGCCTTGCGGCAGAGCATCGGATCACCCGATCAGGGTTCTCCAGCCAGCAGAGATTGACATGCTTCTAAGTTCAAGAACCTTTTCAGTATCCACCAGACGCTCCCAGCAAGCAGCAAGATGCAAGCAGGCCTTTTCCGGCACGAGCCTTCTCATAGCTCTTGCCCTTTTGAGCGGCTTTGCCCTTTCCTTTTGACGCCATGGCAACGAGCGTTGATGGAGAGCATCAGGGTGGGAGCAGAGTTCACATGTCAGTATCCAGCTACTTGCTAGCAACCAATCACATTCACAGTTTCCTGCGCTTTGCATGGTCAGCCGTCTTCCGATTTGAATCGGATGCTGGTTTCAGGACTCTGGTCGGCTTCGCGCAGGGCCCTTATTCAACATAACTACCCATGTTCTGCACGTGCGCAGATGTCTGCATGCAGGTTGGCTCAATCTCAACAACGAGCCAGGCACAAGACACGTAAGTGAGTACGGGCGCGCAAGCCCCGGCAGCACACGAACATTCACCGAAGAGCTCCCATCTGGCAACGTCAGAGCACATGATGCATGTATGGTGCATCGTAAATATCAGGTGATGCTGCAGCCCGTAAAATTTGACTTCTCTTTGGCGCGCGCTGCACATGTTCAGCGAAAACCAAACCTGCTTGGAGTGAAACACTTCATATGGGCCAAGCCCGAGAAAAACTGAATTCTGCATGCAGGGTGCCACAGCCCATCTCAGTGACTCTCCAGGTGTATGCTATGGCAGCAAGGCTTGGGATACTTAGAGGTGGGGGCGGCACTGGAACAGTTTTTCTTCCAACGAAAGAGGCGAAGGGGAACAGCCCGACTTGCTGCTTCAAAAACTGTTCCAGTCAACAAGATGTGAAGCTGGGGCCTTGGGCCGCGCTTTCACTGTGGTTGTGGGCAGAAGCATCGCCAATTCCAACCTAACTGTATGGAGCCTTGCAACTTCTGGAATCAAGGAGGCGATGAGCAGCACACAATCGGGCAGAAACTGTCTGTCCAGACGTCATTAGCATCAGAATAAGCATGCCAGCTTGGCGTCTTCATGCGCAAGCAGGCAACAGGGACAAGCGCCATCCCTAGGGAACAAGAAATACTCAGGAGTTTTGAACATACAGCATCTTCGGATTCTTGGGGCAGGGTCAAAGACACGTCCCCCCATTATTTGCTTGCTGGCCTGGTGTTCGCTGGCCAAACATTGGACATCATTGGACGCAACATTCATTTGGGAATTTATTGGCCTCCAAACATTTGACTGCCTTGCTCGCTGTTGGGCGGTTGGCTCGATGCCCTCAAAGGTCTTCCTCCTCCAGAGACTCAGAATCTGAGACTGAGGGCGTGTAGTTCCTGTGCCTCAGAGACAAGCGAGGGGTTGCAGAGAGGACGTGGTACGGTTTCATCTGCAAACACAATCTGACATTCTGTGGCATGATGCGACGTGGTGAACAGCGAGTTGTTGGAGGAAGAGCGTGCCATTTGTGCGGTTGGCGACTGGACCTTGCAGAGTTCTTGGCTTCGCAGTACAGTCGGGCAGCCTTTTCCCTTGACAACTGTAGCCCGTGACGCCGTTGACACTGACAACAAATGGTGAGAATAGCGAGAACATACATGGCAGCTTTGGAGCATGAACTGGGAGGTCGGCTGGCGATGAGTGCATCTGCTGAAGTAACCTGACGGATTGCAAAATAGAGGTCCCCCAACATCCAATGCAAATTCTTGGAGAGCGGGGGTTCTTGCAGCACAGCTCGCAGCCTTCTAGACATGCTCTCCCACAGGGGCACATATCACACCTTTATGAGCCACTCTAGCAATCTGAGTACGTGCGACGGGTCTGACCACCAGCAGCACACGTGTGTATCCCTCGAGCGTCAGTTCGCACAATGTTGTTGACCCACCCAGGCTTGTCAAGTCACAGGAAGATTTTTTACAGCAAATTGCCTGGATGGATTGGGAGGTCGCATCCAACAATGGTCCAACAATGGACTGAGCCAACTAAGCCTTACATCCTCAACGACTGTCAAGCAACACTGGCGACGGTGGAAGCTTTGGCGTACATGGCAACTCCAAGGGTTCCGGTGGTGGCTGGAAGCGGCGCTCCGCTCCTTGGGTGCTGTCACGTGTTATGTAAGGAATACGCTACCTAGATCGCATCATCCAACATGTGAGGTTTGACATCCCCGGAGCTGAGCATGTAAGCTTCAACAAAAATCTTGCAGACAAGCAGACCCTGGCCAAGTTCAGGCACGACCAGGATGCAAAGACAAAACTGCTCGGGCAGTGATAGGCAAAAGGCTTCGTTTGAAAGATTGAGTTGCTGGGACCGCTAAACACCCTACTAATGGGGTGTTTAACATTGAATTTGTGCATCTGCGCACCCTGTCGCCTGCCATCTTCAGCCCATTTCGCTCAGCAAATGTTTTACGGGTCACTCTAGAATCTAGAACATTTGGCATCCTGGCAAGGAGGATTCTACTTTTCCTCGGCTATACAAGGGCGCCGCTTTTTTCCAAAAATACTGATACAAGCATTGCCAGCACAGATTTGATCAAGCAAACTCTGGCCGGTGTCAAACACAGGCCGAGTTGCGTGTGTCAGCAGTCTGCACCACGCTTTGGCGCAAACCCAATGCCTGCCCGGCTTGGGCTTGTGATTTCAAAAGCTCAGCAACTTGAAGGGTGGTTGCTGACTGTCAGCCTCAAGCACAGCGAGAACACCCTCGCGATCTGGCGTCATTGGTGCCAAACATACCTGGATGCGGTTGAGTTTCTATGCTATTCTGGTTTGCTGAGTATGTGCAGCATCCCCCAAGCTGTTGGATGGAGCCGCTTTTCCGGCTAGCCTGAGAACGCCAAGCAGCAATCATTGTAGCCGTGCAACCCTGCCCAAAGCAGTCTTGCAGCAATGCTGCCAGCACCTGCGAGGATGGCCGCCACTTGATGCACGTAGCACTCCGGTGACCAGAGAAGGTGGCACAGATGCCATCTATCACATTTCCTTTTTAGGATTTACAGGAGAGCTTGTGCGCCTGGCTGCCAGGCCCGTCCAAAGAAGCGGCGGGCGAGTTCTGAGCCACCGGTGACCTTTCCCCCCAAGCTTCTGAAAGCTGACAGCTAGATCCAAAGTAGTTGGCCAGGGTTTGAAAAAATTACCCTCATCAAGCCGAGGCTCCAGTTTGAACTGGAGACACCGAGGCCACGTGGACCACGCCGAGCCTCAGCAGAGACGTCGTTCCCTTGTATAAGCAAGTAGCCTCGCGACCAGGCATCACTTTTCAACGTGTTGCAGCCGCGATGTTCTGGGGTGCCCCGCAGAACAGGCAACAGCCCAGCTCAGTGCCCGGTCCACTGCGGGGGAGGAGGCCTCAACTTCAGCATCCCAATGTTGCAAAGAGGCTTCCCCAAGCCAGGCCATGCAACTGCGCGATTGAGACGGCCCCGCGACACCATCTCAAAATCGGATGACCCCAAGACACCAACTTTTCGTTTCAGAGAAGACAAGGTGCGCCAGCCAGGTCTGCAACGAGGAGGCGGCTTCGACAGGTCACACCTCTCGGGGAAAACAGACAGACTGTGCCCTGGGGTTCATCACCAATCGGAACCCCATTCAAACATCCCATTGCGCAGCATGTTTTCCCTGACCCCTACTTCGGTATCACTTAAATTCAGGAGATGGCGAATGGTCCCTTCTGCACGTGACAAGCGCAGAAAACATACTGTTAAGCTTCTGGGCGCTCTTAGGGCTGGCCTGTCAGCCGATTCCGTCTGGCCAGCTGCAGGATGAGGACTGCATGACGTGACGTTGTGCTTGTGAGGGGCTGCTGCCAGATTTCCTGTCAAGCACATCGGGCACCTGCTCTCTGACTCTTAGGCAGCCCCTCTGCTGAGAAGACAAGAGCACAAGCTGCGAAGATCAGCTGCTTTGCAACTTCTGTCCTGCACCAAATCCTTCAACCTCAGCTGGCAGGGCTTCACCCCCCAGAATCGCACTCGCCTTTGCTTCTCGAAGGGTTCACAAGCCGAGTAGCTCCTGAAGCCTCGCCGCACGACGACTTGCTGCACCTGAAACGATAGAGGCAGCTGCAGCCGAGCAAAGACGACCAGGCACACCTGGCTTTGGCACAACTGCAGAACATGTCGCAGCCCCATGCTCCGCCCGTACAGACCAGGCCTTGGACGAAGGACGGGCGAGTGACCTGCGAGAACGAGGCGCTTGCAGAGGCGCTTGCGCGCAGAGTCCTCCATTTCCTGGTCCTCCCGGCACCTCCTGGCCCGTCTCCCAGCACCACCACCAAAAGCACCACAAGGAAAACCTTCACCCCGCATCCCAAAATTATGCTTAAGCCCTTAGCGTCAAACCCGAAAAAAACAAAGCCCAAAACCCCCAACCAAACCTAAACCATAACACCCTAACACCCTGACACCCTAACCCCCCAAAGCCCTAGACACCAAATAAAACCCTAAAGCCCCACACAGTTTAAACTACTGCAAACCCGAAGCCATTTTGCCACAGGCTGGAAACCCGACCCTAAAGTAGCAAAACCTTGGAATCTTAGTCCTCAAACACTACATCCCAGAAAACTTCAAGCCCGAATCCTTCGGTGCTAACGGGGACTGGTCGGGTGGTTCGGGTGCACGGTCAAACGGGCAGATGGGGGAAGGGTAGGGCGGTTGGTGAAGGGAGGGTAGTGCATGGAGGGTGGGATGGTAGTGCACCTCCAACGCCCCCTCGGGCCAGGCACCAGACGCAGGAGATCTAGTGCGCTCACATCCATCAGATGCATGGACTTTGAACTCTGTTCCCATCTGAGCCTCAATCCGCTGTTCGTCAGACTTCTCTGCATCCTCTGATGCCTGGCAAGTACAAAACTTGAATGGCAAATCAACACCGCATAAGGAGCAGATTTTGGCCCTCCCTCGCCATGTAAGGCAACACAAATGTATTAAACATAGTCTTGCAAGCCGTTGCACGCCTCAAAAACCGCATCACAACCTACAAGGACACAGTAGGACACAGCCAGCTCAGTGAACACTGGACACGCAGGTCGGAAAACCGTCCTGGCTTAGGAGGTCTGTAGGCGGTCCGCCGTCTACAATCTCCAGGGCTTGCACATCCTGAGGTCTACAACGAAATCAGTATTGGTGCTGGCCACGCAACAAATTTGCAGATTTCAAAATCGCTTTTTGTTGGGCTGTGATTTGGAGCAAACAGCCGAGCATCAATGTTGATCTCCGAACGCCAGTGCTCCTTGCTCTTGATGGCAAACAACTCCTTCCCGCAAGCGAAGCTCAAAAAACACACCCCAATTTCATTGAGGTACATGCACCGTGCGGCATGCTGCATCTGACGCAATCTCCAATCTCGTGGCCCCTTGGAGCCTCCAGAAGCCTTGGCAGTACGCCTGGCTGATCCGCTGAGCCACACCTCTGCAAGTTCAAATGGCTCGTGTCTGGGACCGCCCTCTTCCAAAGAATTAGATAGCATTAGGCAACTGTCCAACTAAGTTTTCTCAGCCATAGCAGCATACAGCAGATAAAAGGGTCCAAGGCACAGTGTAAAACTCTTTCCTGCCCCTCTCTGGCCGCAAGCGATTACCTTGAGACTGCAGGATGCAGATAGCAAACCAAAGTAAGGTGGAATCAATTGGGGAAACCTAAGTGGGGAAACATTTTTTCTCCAGTTGTATCCCTACATGTATCCCTACTTGCACAAGCCAAGTCCATCTGATTTTCTCATATTAGTGTACAACTACCCTAAACCTGCAAAAAAATGTTTCTCCCAATGTAGCCCTTGAGTCTTTTTTTGTCATTACCTGCAGGGACCCGCCAAATCTCCAGATATATATAGAGAGAGAGAGGTGTGTGTGTGTGTGCCAGTATAAAATCATCTATGATCCAGGGCTGCCATCCCCCACCCCTATGGCATGGGTCCACCCATGCCCTTTGGAGCTGTCGTGCTGGTGGTTCGCCACCCATGTGGTCCGTGTGGCTTTTTGTGGTGCTGGCGGCTCCTGTGGTGCTAGCGGTTATCCCCCGTTCCCTGTGACTGTTGGCACTTTGCAGACGCCAAGATCACACGAAGGTCCAAAAGTGATGACAGTCACAAGGATCGCGACGCCGGGGCGCCCTACCCCTGTGGCTGTTGGCACTTTGGAGACGCGACGAAAGCACGAGAGGCCAAAAGTGATGACGGTTACAAGGATGGCAACTTTGAGGCATCAAAAAACGACAACAGTTACGAGGATCGCGACCCTGAGGGGCCCCCAATCCCCGTGACTGTTGGCACTTTGATAAGTTTAGGCTGGGAGGGGGCGGGACCCATACCATGGGGGGTGGGGGGTGTATAGCATCCCCAGGACCAGGATCATGTATCGCCTGTTCATTTACAACTCCTAGCCAGGTAGCGGCTACGTTGCCTCCGTCGACTGCGGTCTGGGCCAAGCCAAGGAGCTCGCTTGAGACCTCTGCCTGGCAAATCATCCAACTGCGTTTCCCATATACAGGGCTTTTTATGTAGGGGGTATATCGGGTATATACGAGAATTTTAACCGAAATGGAAACTACTATCGTCATTTTTCACGGTCGAGGGATATGACCTCAATCATGGAGAATCAAATCGAAAAGCAGAAGGGAAAATGGACTGGGATTTCATGGTGGTTTCCATGAATGCCGGCCCCGATATAGACCCGGTATACTACAATCCCTACAATAGGGACTCCTGCAAAGGGACCCTTAACTTCAAGAAACCCCCACATCCGTATCCTGGAAGGGTAAGCCAAGCAGCTGGGATCATGCGCGACCGAATTACACTGCGGGCGGTCTTCAATGACATGCAAGCCAACATTTAGAATTCCGCCGCAGTTTGGTACTGTTTGAGCTCCTATTTTGCTGCTATGGTGGCGAGCTTCTGAGCCTCTGAGCACAACTCAAGGCAAGCCTGAAAATTGTAGGTTTGCATCTCCCTCCCGCTCTCTCCCTCAACCAGTCTCGAAGGACATGATTCTGCAGCCTCTGATTCGCAGACAGCACATGGCTGCTTGGATGACCACACCTCTGCTGCCGGCCTGCGTGCTCTCTGGGCCCAGCACAGCGCTGAAGTCGCACGTGGCATAGCTCCCACTCGCCAAAGCAACCTCGCACTGGCCACTACAAGTATGCATGCTTATGACTATGATGTTCCCACATGTTCCCACCACTCAGGCCGCATATGGCCGCATCAAAACGTTGACATACTCGGAGCATCATGCGCGAAGGAAGGCACGAGACAGAAGAATCTGCGCCTCGAGCGTCCGCCGGTCCACTCGCCTGAACATTGAGTCTTTGCGACAGCAGGCTGCATGAGGGTTAAGTGAGCGGTGTGTGTTGCACGTGTCTCATCTGCATTTAGATGGCCCTGGCAGGTGCCTGTAGCGACGCAAATTCATTAAGCAGGAGCCATAAAACTCACTTCTGCGTCTTTTTTAGAAGCACGAGCTGTATTCTGAGGCCGGCCGGCGGACGTGTCTGCTATCCCATTGAATGCTCCTTCAGAAACCAATACTGACGAGATTGCTGACCGCTGTGCCCTTCCTGTGATCCTTTTGACGGCTGGCCATGCACCTCTTGCCCTACGCTGGAAAAGTGGATTCCCTGATGCAAATCCAATTGCCACGCCTCAGGACTGGTGCTAATCCTGCGTGGCTGCGAAGCGCAGAGTGTAGCTCTGGGGCCAGGGGTGGCCGTACACGGCACACAGTGCGCAAACCGCCTTGGCATGCAGAGGGGCTGTAAAAAAACCCTCAGGAGATGCTGCATCAAGTTTGATCTTCTGTGTGTGAGAAGCATGCAAAACTCAGTTTGAGCTCTTGTCGCAGATGCGCGGTGCATCGGTGCATGCTTCCAAGCAACTTCGTTTTTCAGCTAGGCTGTAGCGCAGCTCCTGACGTTCCCGGTCCAGATCCTAAGGTGACACGGGGCTGCTTCACAGTGCGTTCAGTCTCTCTCAGGCCTCAAGCTGTCACAACATATTGCACTTGCTGACAGCGCCCTGAACCTTGCCAAAGAGTCTGTGAGAACACTGAGAGCCAGCCCGTGCTGGTGCGCACGCTTCAAAAGTTCCTTGGATGTCACCACAGGCAAAGGCATGGATATCCATCACCCCCTTCGCATTCCCTGCGCTACCCCAAAAATATGCCAGAAATGCTACGAAGCATCCTTAACAAGGCATGCAAAAAGGCAGGTACAAAGAAGTCTTCCCGCTATTCCCGCTCTTCTTTGCTGTCAAGCCTCGCCCAATGTCTCACAGAGCTGCGTTGAGGCGGGCATCAGGCGCCGTTGGTCCACACCAGCCTCGGTTATTTTCCGTTGTTTCTTTGAAAGGCAGGTCAAACATTTCAAGATCTGCGAACTGTTCGGAGACTACTGATTGCTGAGATCCCTCTGATTTGAGGCCCCCGCATCCGCACAGTCGGCTATTGCGCGGCGCAAAGCACGCACGTCCCGCGCTGCAGCTGCACGGCGCAGTTGTTCCAGAGCTTGCTCCACCTGCCGTACATGCCCACAGGTGTTGGCATCAATTCCCATTCCTTCGGAAGTGGGAACCGCGCAAAACAAACTGAGGACTACACAGTCTCGATCTGTGGGCACCGGAGGGTTCACAGACCCTCGAAGTATAAGACACATTGGAATCGTCCTTTGACCCATCAAGAATACAATGAAGTATAAAGGTCGGAGTTGTTCAATTAGACTCTGTTGTATATGCTGGGGCTAAAACACTTCGGCCAGGGATGACGCCACTCAAGCGCCCTTTGAAGATTCAAGATTCAGTCATGAAGACTGGGAAGCCGAAACAGATCTCCGAACCAGATTTGGGACCCTGTTTGGGCTGGCCTCTCGCTCTTCTTGCAGGACAGCCTCGGCCTGCGGACGAAAGTCCAAAGACTGCCCAACAAACAGGTCCTAATGCTGCTGGCTAGCCCTTGCGATTGCAAAGATGTACCTGCGTGCGCAATATGCTCCAGAATGCGTGTCGGTATCCACGGGACCGAGAATCCGAACTGCTGATGCGAGATGACATTTCAGTAGGGGGTCAGTAGGAATGTAGGACAGTGCAGGCGCAGCCTTTGTGACCTCTTCCTTGGCTACACCTGCACGCCGAGCCCGAGCAATTGCCAAGCGGAGCAGCCCTGCCTCAGAAATGAGCTGAGAGAAGGTTGCGGAACGTAATTCGGATAAACAGTTCATGGATAGAACCAGGCCATGACGACATGAGCAATTGCCGGAAGTTAGCGGAAAAAAATACATAGAACATTACATCTTTCTACTTTAGCTGCAACACTTCACGCAAAATTAGCAAGTTGCCAGCCTGCGGAGGCTCTTGGAACATGGCAGCACGGAGGGCCATGACTGCACGCTCCTGCAAAGCATCCGAAGCAAGAGGTTTTTCGGACCGTAACAGCTGCTACTGATAGCCTCAAGAGCTGCAGAGGCTGGCTTTAAGATTGTCATACGTCAGGTTTAGATCCTGCAAAAGGAGGAACAACACTATGGCAGCTCAGGCGCAGAGAGCACTGACAGAATCAGCGGAAAAAGCTGCAGCTATCTAGAAAATACTATAGTGTTGGGAAACTGCTAGATACTTAGACGGAACAGAAGAAAACGAGTGCAGTCAGGGTTCTGTTCTCCCAGTAAAACGTATTGGAAAATGGCATGCATGCATGCATGCCTGTGCTACCACAGAATAGGGTAACCCCCGCTTGGCAGGCCCTTGAATGCTCTGAATCACCTGAATCATGCTGGCAGCTCATCCTCCTGTGCTGATGTCACGGCAGGATGCGCAGAGGAGGAGACCGCTGAAGGTGACGCAAGGGGGGTGAGCACGTCAGATCGTTCCGGATCCAAGGCTTCACACGGCGTCTGCAGCTGAGATGCCAGCCTTGTCAGACTGAATACAAGCTGCACGAGATCAGGATAAATCTAGGAAGTTGACCAAAAAGCATAGCAAAGCACCACAATGTATGTGCTCTGAGAAATGCTTGACGTGAATACTTTTTTCCTGCCAAGGGTACCTGAGGCTAGGCCGGCGCACTTCGCCGATGGCCTGAGCGGGTGTTGCCTGGCACGCGCATCCACAACCATGAGAAGACAGAAAACTGACCGAAAAGCCAGTCGGCAAATGCAGCACATGTCAGCCTGCACGCCCCCTTTTCACCAGGCCGTCGCATGGCCTGTCTCGCCAGCGCTCGGCCAACTGGACGAAACTGAATGAATCAGGCAGATCCGGTATCTAGTCATAGAATTCCACGGATTCGCCTCTGTTCGCAGAGTCGAATGCATCGAAGAACTTCAGCAAGAAACTCCTATCCGCTTTAAAAATGTTGCCCCTCCCGGCCAAGGCATGAATCTCAACTTGAATATCCAAGTTCTCTCGGGGCAACTGCTCTTGAAGGGCACGGAAGCAATAGAGACGACGGTTATTGACTGAGTAGTGTCTGCCATGAAATTGCAAGACATGCAGCGGGGGATATTTCTCTCGGCGTCTTGGCTCCCTGCACAACTCTTTCAAAGCCTGGTCGAGCCGGCGATTGTTTCTGAAACGGGCTCTTTTTTTCCTATGAGTGAAGAAGATATTGAGGGGGTCAAGGTACCAAAGTCCAGGCCACAAGTCCCAATCAAGCTGTTCCCGAGCGTCATAGCAACTGCGTGCTTCTAAGAGTTGCCTGTATAGCTGAGCACAATCAGGGCAGCATTGGATAGCTGCACAGCTTCCTCGCCACGCCTGAACAGCCGAAGATTCCCTGGTCATGTCTGCATGAAGAAAAATGTCCATGGACTCGCTGATGCGCATGTGGCGCACGAGTTCTTCCAAGCGCTCATGTGGCAAATGGTTGAAAAGGCTGCCGGCAGGCTTGTTACGTGTCCTGTCAAACAGAAATTGCCGCCACTTCAACTCATCCTCATCCTGCACCAGCCTCCACCTAAGGTGCTTGGAATCAAAGCAAACCAGATGTTGAGCTGCTTCTTGCAACGGTACATCACGGCTTTGATGCATGCCACCGCGGTGGGCAATCGAATCCCGGCTTTGCACGAAATCGCTGACCAAGTCCTTGAAGCTTTAACTGCTCCTGGTGTCAGCCATGGCCTTCAGGCGACGCCCATCCAGGCAACGACTGCCAAAAGCTTCGCATATGTCTCTTTCCCGTGGGCGAGGTGGTCTTGCTTCCCCGGATAGCGGCGGCCGCTCATCAATGGAAACAATGTCACCCTTCCTTTTGAGCATGAGAGTGTATTGGCCTGATCGTGCCAAACTCAGAAGAACGTTGAAATCTCCAAGGCCTCGCAGCACGAAGTGGAAAGCCGGTCTGCTTGTCCGAGGGCAATGTGCCGTTTGATGGATCTCGCCATGCACGCTTTCCAGTCGCGCAAGTTCACATGTTTCTCGGAGCTTCGTGAAGCTTTGCAAGGACTGGGGCCAGTCCAGTGTTGAAGTCAAGTCGACCGATGACTGCTTGTCCCGCATGAGGGATTCCCAAGCATCCAGCTTCAACTCGTGCAGGCGTGGCTTTACGCGCTCATTGACATCTGCTGACGTTCGGGCCTGACGTGCTCTCTTAGAGCTGGTGAAGCAGCTTTCTTCATAGGGCGAGGCGGCAAACGGCCCGTCATCAAAGGCTCCATCCCCGCGATCACTGGGGCGCAACCAAGATGTGACAGGCTGGCCGCTGTCACGCTCGCGCTTGTTGACTTCTTGTTGCCAAGGTGTCCAGTCCAGGCTTTGAACGGTCGGGAACTGCTCGTCCTCACCTTCTACCTGCGTGACTCACAGCGTACGTGATCCCACTTCACTGTAGTGCCGTCCAGCACGCGAAAGATCTGCACGGTGTTGGGCACCTCTAGCCGTGCAACTATGTTTTGATGCTTCTGCCCGCGTAAGTGCTCTGTGAAGCTGTCAAGTGCATCAGGATCGAATCGTATTCCGCAGCGGGCTTTGCGTGGATCTGTGATGTTTCGCTTGCAGGGCTGGCACTCAAGGCTAGCATACCGTTGCCCTTGCGAACGGCCCCTCATGGCTTCGTAGAAGATATCGGTGCCGGCCGGGCTGCTGGCCATGTCCTGGTTACAGGCCAGGCAGTTTCTTGCCTTTGGCGTGTTGGAGCAGAAACTTAAGTGCCAGAAAAAAGGCACCTTTTGACGGCTGCAGGATCAGTCTTCATGGAGCAAGGCTGCATCACTGGCCCCAGACCTGACAACCTCTGCGCACCTGCGCAGCAGCGGCTTGCTCCCAAATCTCCAGCTGGCACTTCGCCAGCGTCAAGTCCACTCCTTGTGTCGATTCAATTCCGGGGATTCATAGTTTTGTTGGTTTTCATGGTGGCGAATACACTACATCTGAAGCTTCTTGTGAGGCGGTCACACACACAAAATTGTAGGATTGCCACATGCTGGCAGGACCACTGCACTCTAAATGAGTATTGCAACGCTGAAACACAGCGCTTTTTTTTTCACACAAGGGCTGTCTATGTTTGAGGCATGGCCACATGAACATCATGGTCTGAGAAGACTCCAGGTTCGGACAAGGCACCAAAAGTCACTTCCCCGAAGCGCTGGCGGCACTCCTTCACGATGTCCAGATTTCAGTTGATGTGCATTGGCCAGCAAACATGGAGGGGGAAAGATACCAAGACCAAGTGCCTGGCTCTGCAATCTTAGCATGACCACTGACCCAAGCCTTAGGAGTTCTTGCCGTTGAAGGATCATACTGACTGGCCCCGCCTCAGTGGCTGCCTTCAGGAGCCATGCATCCTGCAAACAATAATAGCAAACAAAAAGCAATGGAAATAATGGTGATAGCGGTGGCAAACGTCGTCGTAGTCGTAGTAGTAGTAGTAGTAGTAGTAGTAGTAGTAGCAATAGTAGCAGTAGTAACAGTAGTAAGTATGTAGTAGTACAAGTAGTAGAAGAAATGGCAGCAGCAGTAGAGACAGGATTGTGCCAAACTGCGCAAATCAAGCAATCTTGATGCGGAAATAGGGCTATGTCAGGCCTCGTCTATAACACGGGGTTGTTGGAGTATCATATCATGTATTGAGTGTTTGTGATAAAGGTGTTCCTTGAAAACAGTGTCAAAGCGCAGATAATGCAAACTTCAGGACCAAAAACCTCAAAAACGAAATTATGGTCCCGTAGCCCAGCCTAGGAAGAACCAAAAATATGGCGGAAAAAGAACCAAAAACTCCGAACACACAAAAAAAAAACTAACCATTGGACCCATGGTTCGGGGAGGACCCAAAAAAAGAAGAGGAAAAACAGCAAAGAACCAAAACAAAACAAAAAAGCTTAAAGAAACTTAAAACTAAACACCAAAAAAAAGCAAAAGACTGATCCCGCGCTGAAGGAATATTCAGTCAAGTTTTTGGTTTTGAGTTGCAGGTGGTGTTAAAACGTCTTGGCGATTAAAACCTGTTTTTGTGTTTTTGATCCCCCTACCCCCTAGACTACGGGGCGGGAGTTTTTAGATTGATTCTGGGATCCTGGAATTCCCGAGTCCGTTAATGAGACTGGACACCGAACGCAGCCGTTTTCAGCTGATTTTGCATGGTTTTCTTTCTCTTTCGAGAAACCTCGCCGTTGTTGAGCCGAACCACTGTTCTAGACAAGATTTTAGTTGGCAAGCCGAATTGGTCAGGCTTGCGCTGTTGTTTTCCAACGCTGTATTTCTTTTAACACAATCCCGCCTCTGAAGATTGTGACTTGTTAGACCAAATTCCGTAATTAGTTCTTTGAATCTTCGTAGAAATTCGATGTGACAAATTGGAGCTGGAACTCCCTCCGCTATGTACTGAAAAGTTGAATATAGTGAGTGTGGCAGGTGACGGACTCCCTTCTGCACAGTAGAGGTGAGCAGGAAACTAATTGAATTGCAAGAAATGAAATCGCTACGCTTTCTTTACGGTGAGTCGTTAGATCTACAGCTAGTTGACACACTGCTCCTATTCCAGCTTTTTTCATATTTAAGTGCTCCTAGACGCATGAATGCCATACCAGTTGCACACGCTTTCAATGCGAAGCACGAACTGTACCAACATTTTGCACTACTCGCAGGATCCAAAGGTGAAGAAAAGTTAGCTCGGTACATGAGTTTGGGCAACTTGGTTCAGGAGACTTAGTGCAAGAGCTTTCCGTAAGTATAAACGCAGAACAGCTTCGGAAGATATGTTCTCTCAAGGGGTTCGGCGATGGCGATGCAGAAATGCACTGTTTTTTCGGAAGTATCATTTTGCTTATGTCATGAAAACTCTGACAACATAATCCAGACATGTATGAAAGACCGTCTAAGTACATATTTGCAACATGGCTTTCGGAGAGCTGCAATAACATCAATACCTACAGTGCTTTTGGCACGTCCCACTTCTAATCGGGCACCCACTTAAAATCCTGTTCGAAACAGCCTTGCGAACCAGCGACAGGGTGGTCTCACAACAGTCCCTTCTTCAGAAAGGGTCGTAGCAGTAGTAGTAGTACTACTACTACTACTACTACTACCCACACGTCGGATATCCGACGGTGGGATTTTTGAGCATTTGTCGACCTCAAACGGTGTTTTCGCTGTGGAAATTCTGCAATTTTGCAGATTTCCTTCAAGACGTTGCCAGGCGCAAAACGTCAGTTTTGGCACGACGCGCGTTTTTCGCATTTCGCTGTGGGAATTTGCTGAGTTTTACGAATTTTTGCGCTTTCGCTGTGGGGGAATTCACTATTTTTTCTCGTTCTTCACGTTCTTGTGTCCTGACTGATGTTCATTCTGTTTGTTTTCGCTGTGTGCATTCCATCATTTT
>CAJNIZ010017136.1:48402-92495 GCA_905231905.1 Symbiodinium pilosum
CTGTAGTAATAGTAGTAGTAGTAGTAGTAGTAGCAGCAGCAGCAGCAGTAATAATAGTAGTAGTAGTAGTGGTAGTAGTAGTAGCAGCAGCAGCAGTAATAATAGTAGTAGTAGTAGTAGCAGTAGCAGCAGCAGCAGCAGCAGCAGTAGTAGTAATAGTAGTAGTAACAGGGTTTCTCAGCAACCAGCGACAATACTCGTGCAACCAGCAGGCTGAAGACTCCGGCGCACACATGTCCAAGACAAACCAAACATGAAAGTTGCTAGATGAACAGATTACAGGAGAGCGTGTCCTTGACAACTGGTGGGTCTTGGGTTGGCTATGTTCGGCTGTGGCATTTTGATGGTGAGGTCAACATGCCACTTGCCCCCATGTGGCACCATTTAGGCAAGGTCCTCTGCAGCCATCGCGGCCTTCAGCAGCGCAATCCTGAGCTTGTAGGCTTCAACGCTTCAACGCTTCGACGGCAACTGGCCCGTGCTGCTGTGACATGAGCCGGCCGAGAGCGGACCTTGCATGCCAAGTGGCTCCCTCTTCCGCTCACAGAGCCTGAGACTGCCAACTTCGAACAAATCTTGCTGTGCTTGGATGCAAGTCTCCGGAAATGTAAGGCGCATGGACCAATCAAACTCCTCCGAAGCCTTCCCTTGCGGAAGCTCTTGAACACTTCAACCATGCAACCCAAAGCTCCGCAACCTCTACCCAATCACAGTATAAGCAGCAAGTGAAGCTTGGCTTCGACTCGGTGGAGCTTTGTGGAGTCCTGGAGAAGGCAGCTCTACTATTTTGTTTACTCTTGCTGCCCCTAAGGTCAGACTGGCATGGAAGCCTTTTTGATCGTTGAGGTACCACACGAGTGCGAGAAAGCGTTCAAGAATGCGTCTTGTTGGTCAGCTCTACTCATGAGCTGCCCAATCTGCCCATCATTATTGTAACGGTTGGTCGTCTCGTCTCAATCCCAACGCGCCGAACGAGCCTTCCCCTGGCATGCCAAAGCCCTTTCCCCTGGTGACCTCCCGCCCTGCCTGAATTTTGGCAGCACGCGCCTGATCCACACAGCGCTGCAAGGCAATCCTTGCAAACGGTATGGCTTTGCATCCACCAGCTACGGATCATTGATCAGTCCTTCAAGGAACCTTATGACTCAACAACAGATATCATAACAAACGCCCGTTTCCGCATTGAACCGCAGGCAAGTGCGAGCTACCTGAAATTCTGGAAACACTGTTTTTCTGTCGCCTTTTCGCAACGCAGGGCATGACAAAAGCCTTCTTGCCCTTGACCGCTGCTCTTTGAGTGTGACTTCTAACTTCCACCCTACATAAACTCAGGAAGTCTGAGAAAATCCAGAGAAAGTCTTGGTCTTGGGCCCTGACATTTCATAGACAATGCGAGCTTGCAGGCTACATTGATCTCATCATGGTCAAACTGCAAGGATTGTTACGAGCTTGCGTGCTTGCATTTCCCCACTTGAATCAGCACATGAACTGAAAATCATTACGGAGTCTTACTTGTCCCGTTAAAGAAACATCCTCTCCATAGTGAAAGCCAGTGAACATAGCTGATTGCTGTGCAGCCATGAAGCACCCCCACTCCCAGAACTCCGTTATCCGAGCTGTGATTTGCAAAGGCATCGAGGGCTGCATCGAGGAAACCTGGAGCTGCCACCTGAATGTCTCAGCGCAATGTGCGTACAGCACATGTACCAGCCAACTGCTTCACAAACCTTGGGGCGCATGTTGACCACAAAAGGAGAACATGTCTTGGCATACAGCCGCACACTTGCGGTTGCTAAAAATGAAAGGCACGGTGCCAGGCGTTACGAAGGCGAGTCATTGAAGTAATGAAAGGGCGTGGCTGGCCTTCTGCTCTTCCAGCTTCAGCTCCGCTAGCTTCAGAACACCGTCGCCTGCACGAGTAAGATACTGTAATGTTGGGGCAATTGCTTGCGCTGAACGTTCTCTTGCAATGTGCGAGCAGCTGGCAATGAAGCTTTTAACCAAGGCCTGCAGCATCTGCAAAAGCATCAGGCGCCAAACCCATCTCGCGAGCCATGCTGAGACGAGATTCAAGTTGCCTGGCTCAATCGGAAGGGGTGAGAGAAAGTTCCTTGTGCAGAACTTCCACCAGCCCCACTGAATATCATTCCTCAACAACCACCAGCTCGCATGAGGTTGTTCGCACCAGGGTCATGCAAGTGCAGTGAGCATTGCATGGAGGAGAAGGGAGGTTTGACACGAGCATCAAGCTTGATTGTAGCTTACAGGAAGAGGAGGAGGAAGCTCTTGATGCAACGACCAGGAATCATATTGTTGATACCACAGACCGTGCAATTGCAAGTGTAGCGAGCACTGCACGAGGAGGAGCAGCATGAGCTTCTTTGTACAAAGGCAATGAAAGCGTTGTGACCACAGAAGGAGGAGGCTGCTTGCATGTGACTACCAGCCATGAATTTCATTCGTACTACCACAATGTAGGCAGCGATGCCGGTAGCAAACTAGTGGAGGTCAACCGATCCATGAACGAATCTATCAGCATTTTTTCTCCCATAGAAGATTTATTGATGCGTCAAGTGTTAACACCTGCTCCGCGCAGGATGCATTTCCCGGGAAAAAACACAAAGTTCGAACTCCCTCACCAGAAAGTCCAGTTCGAAAAAACAAAAAATCTGCCCCCTGCTCAACCTATGTGAAACTAAAAGTGGCAACAAATCTACTCATTCGAATAGCTTGCTTTTGTCCAGACCTTGTCCGCCATACGACTGCTAAAGCAGGTCACCACTCAAGCCGAGCCCTGCTTGCTTTCATGATTAGTAACTCAAAATAGTGAAGGATGCTGTCGTTTAGGTGCAACTCGGACCTGCCTGATGCTTCCACTTTGCAAGGACTCCAGCAAACCAAGCGCAGTCCTGCAGTGCATGAGAACAGTCAGCAATCATTAAGCATTGGCAGCTTGCTTCCAGATCGCTGCCGGCTAAGCTTGCGCAACCGAAGGTTCCAGTCTTCACTGTCGATTAAAACCACAAGCACACAAGCACATGCCGCATGCCTACTTGCATGGATGGGTGTGAGTTCTATGCCGCACGGCATGGGCCTCTGCAATGCCATGAGATCCTCGAAGGCCTTTTGCATTTCTGCCAGCTCCGCTGAGTCTACGGCACCTTTCAGCGGCACAAACCTACAAGAAGCGAAAGAAGTCCAAGGCCAGGCCACCGAAGCTCCTACAGAGCTGTAGAACCAAATCCATCCCGGCTGCTCCCGGTAGTCACTTGAAAAGCCGGTTGAGTTGGATTCTTCTCAGAAATCTGGAGGCTTTTGGGTGCACAAAATCGACGAGACGAAACAGCAATCCAACTGACCAGTTGGATAAGCACGTTACCATCGGGAGGTAGGTTTCCCTGCTGCAGGTAAGCGGGAGGTCTTCACCTACCTTTCTCGCCTTGTCTGGCTTCTTCCAACGTCTTCTCGAGCCTTGGCAACTCTGGCAACACTTTGCTGCTTTGTTTACACGAGCTTGTCAGGCTGCGCATGGGGACCCAGTACCACCCGCACACAAGTAGCTATTTGCAGTAGACAACCAAAAACAGCCCGGAACGGCTGACATGATAGAGCAGGTGAGGCAGAGATTGGGTTGAAGCTTCATATTGGCCACTCTTCCAAAAAGCTGGCGTTGCAGAGACTCTATGTTGGGCTAAATCCCGAACAGCTCCTTCAATAAACCGTTAACATTCAATCAGAACAGGCGGAATGTGCCCAGGTACTCCGCGACGTCCACGTGACTTGAGCTCGCCTTTTGCAGGAAATCGGCGACCATCTGCTGCCGGGCCTGTCTGGCACCTTGCTCAGGGCTGGATCACACCATGTCTTGAAGATGCGCATGGCAAAGAATAGTGATAGATGTTGAAAACATATTGATGGCATCTGGTTTAGGAGTTGTGGCTTTGGGGCCTTCAGCTCGCAGCTCTGCTTCATCTGCCGCCGAGGCTTCTGGCTCACTGCCTGAGGCCAGCGGGGCAGACAAGATAAGACATTAACGTGGATGTGTAATACACAAAGCTGCTATTTACAATGCTCCGGTGAAAATGGCCAAGCCAAAGACAAGTTCTGAAGCCATGTAGACGAGCACACCATAAAAGAGGAATCCCCAAACCCCCAAAGCAAAAAGAATAAAGAACAACCTATAAGAATGAATCTGGTATACTTTTGCCTGCTTGCGCTCTCTCTTCGCAGATTTACTTTGGATACTGCTGTATAATGCTGCATATTAACCGGATCTTGCAAGGCCTCTCGACTGTGGAGGAGCTGGCCCACCGTCGAACTCGTCAGCACCGTCTACTTCCGTAACCACCTTGCCAATCCGTCGCCACCATGCCATATACAAGTAGCAAGTTTGCTACGACATCAGAACAAGAACCCACAGAATCATGATACCAATAGATCCAATAGGCATCACGCAAGAAGGCAAGAAGGGTTGGCAATGCTCATCACCAGAGTTTGGGTAGTGGCACTGGAAGCGGTGCTATTACCGCAGCGGTGACCTCCGTGATCGGTTGTGTTGTCACCGCTTGCTGATCTGTGTTAAGGAGGTAGTACAGTAGCGGCAGTAGAAGGCTATCCCATGCTGCCCAGCTGCCATGGGCATAGCAGCGTTGCATTCGAAGGGGGTGACCCTGTCGCTCGAAGCGCTTCCTGAAAGCAAAGTCCCAAACTCCGTGCAAATCCCTGTCAAGCTGTTCAATGGAAAACTGGAAAGTCAAGGCCTCGAAGGCATGAAATCCTCATGTCAGTTCGCGCGCAACACGTGCAGCAAAACTCCCTGCCTCGGCTGCTTCGCCGGCTTGCCACGGCCACATTCCTTCCGAAAGTTTCAAGGCGAGGCAACAAACCCCTGGAATGCTCTGGAATGCTCAGGCCGATGTATGGCTGCTTACATTCAGCCCACGCAAGAGCGGCAGCAATATGCTACAAGACTCAATTCCAAATGCATGTTGCCGGACGTCGCTGCTTAGCCGACAGAATGGCTGCAAGCAGCTCGGATCACATTTTGCTCTGCATCACGCAACTACACGTGAGACGACGGTCGTTGTGCCTCTGCGTGCCGCCGGCATCAATCCAGTTTTGGCCACTGTTGCCTCTTGTCGGGCTAGTGCCATGTCCTCGCTCGAAAGCAACAATCAACTCAACCTTGACGCATGCAGAAGATGAGATCCAATGCGCGATTCAAGTAGTGCCTGCCTGCATCGGGAGGAGCTACAATCTCCACAATCTCAAGGGCAGCCTCCTTGGCTGTGAAGCGCGCATCAAACAGTCTTTCGAACACATGCTCGACTCTGAAAAGGCTGGTAGGAATTTCTTTTACATGAAAGACATGGCAGAGAGACATCGCAGAGCACATCTATCCTCCTACCACCGACACAACCTCTTTCAGACTTCACTCGGACAACCCCTTTTAGCATACAATCTGCCACATTGGGTGCTGGCCGCTGCAGTCCTGGACACAAGACATGTCGCAAGTTCGCTTTGCTTCCCAAGCGGCTGAATGAGATTGACAAACTGCTGACAAGCAACTGCACGTGGCGCCAGTGGCTCTGTATGATTCCAAGGGGCAACTAGGTAAGTTGCGGGACCCTTGCGGGATATGCGTGCGCGCGGTATACACATAGCATGCTGTAACATGTGCCGGGACCCAGCGTGAGTTCGTCTCTACTGAGACCGAAGCCGACAACTGCAACTTCCTCAAGTGAAAAAACTCTGCAGCTGCGGAGCGAGGCCGGACTTTGCAGACTTCGCGGGGCTGGTGCTGCTGGAGCCCACATCTGAGATGCCCCAAAGCGGTGCCTGGAACAGTCTCGATGTCGGGCTGCTTCCGTGCAAGAATTCTTGAGTTCAGCTCAGGGACTTGGCAAGCTGTGTTGCCACCAAGAAAGGTCAGCCCCATGCGCTCCCGTTCCTCAGTACATGATCAGCCCAAGGCAGTTGGGTGGATCACAATAGCATGATTCCACAAGCCTACTCATGCCCTACCCACTGCCGGCCAAGCAGCAGAGGCCCGAAGCCAACGCTTGCGCTCCCTGCTGGCCGTCCAGAAAAGCATGTGCTCCGAGAGCAGGCCAGAGCCAAGGTCCAGCCTTCCGACCAAAAGACTACCACTCAAGGTTTCAAGCTCCAAGTTACAGGCCAGACATGGGCTCATGACCGTGACCGGATGGCAAAGTCAAACAGCTTCAGCTTCAAGAGTGTAAGCACGCTAGCAGCACGATCTTTTAGCCGGCCTCGCTGCTACGAAATGAACCCGTGAATAGTGACCCTGCTGACAATGAGTCAACCTGTCCCTTATTGAGTGCATCCTTGGAACTGGCTGCGTTCTTTCTCAGCCTGCACGCGCAGATCTGCTAAAGGCTGTCGACCAAAGTTAATTCGCCGATTCAACATCCACGTGCCAACAGGCCTGCAGAGAGCGCTTTTGCTTCAGAAGTTTCCGCGCCGCTGCAGCCATGAGCCAAGACCGCCGGAACACCTCCGCCTTGCAGGAGCTGATTAGCATGCTGAACGACGATCCTGCATGAGAGAGCTGCGGTGGTTCCTGCCTGTGCCAAACCTCCAGTGCCGCCATAGAGAGCCGTCAAGAAAGCTGCGCCCAGCTGCTGCTGGTTTCGCCGCATTGCAACCTGCAAGACGAAGGCAGTGGACTCCGACTGGCCCTGGGCTGTTCCGTAATCTGCTGTTATAGATTGGAGGGTAGCTTGTCAAAATCTAGGACACAGCCAGACTATGGCTTTGAGATCTGTGAATATCTGTGATGATGACAGGGAACAATGATTCGTCTCAGCTAGAAGCAAAAACAGCACATGAACGGTTTGACGCACCAACGTCCCGTCTTGAACTTCGAATTTGCACCCCTGATGTCCTGCATTTGATTAGGCAGCCTTTAAAGAGCCCAACCAAGTACGTCCTTCCGTCTCTTAGAGACAAGGCCTTTGAAACTGAAGCTCTGC
Source organism: Symbiodinium pilosum (assembly GCA_905231905.1). Lineage (NCBI taxonomy): Eukaryota > Dinophyceae > Suessiales > Symbiodiniaceae > Symbiodinium > Symbiodinium pilosum. The sequence continues at coordinate 55,398 of CAJNIZ010017136.1, forward strand.
CGCAGACACTGCGTTTCAGAGGAAAAGCCGTCTTGCTTCACTCAGCTACCGCAAATTACCTCAACAGCCACATCCAGCTCCGGCACCTCTAAAGCCCTCAGCGCTGCCCTCGGAGCGTGTGCAGCGGCAGAGGCTGCAGCAGCGGCTGCTTGTACAGCTGCCGCCAGAACCTGGCACACGTTGAAGGTTATGGGCCTGGAGGCCCTAAGAGTCCGAAATTGTGGGATGGCAAAGTGCTTGTTGCACAATCTTGAACCCGCTGATTGGAGCCCTGGTCCGTGACCTCGTCATCCACCGGCAAGGCCTCCTACAAGGAGCACGTTGGCTTTGCTGACGACTCCGACTCTAGGACTCTGTAACCGGCTGGAAGGACTGACGACATCGCGCAGCTCCGGCCCAAATCTAGTAGGAACTACACCCGGCTGTCCGGAGTTGTGCTTGCAATGGGCCCAAGAAGGCCGATGGAGCCACCCACCTCAAAACGCGGAGGCTTCTGCAAGGTCACACAAGGACGGCGAAGCTAGCTTGGCGCCTGAAGTGATGCCAGCTTCTGCCCCGCATCCTGGAACAAATCGCCTTTGCGGCATGTGGGCAGGAGCACACGAAGCATAACATGCAGCGCAGACTGAAATCACCGAATCCCCGCATTCACTCAAGTGTCCGCCATCTCTTCCCAGAAACATCAGAGGTTATGAATGACAACTCGAATTCACAACTCAACTGTGTCAGGGTACCGCCATCGGCTTTTGGAAAACACCTGCCAGACTGTTTCTCAAGCGGTCATGGATTCATGGAAGTATCATCACTACATAGTAGCACAAATCAAAGTAATGATTCACCAATGTCTTCGCCCAGGATTGCCCCCGCTAAAAAAAGTTCCCCAACCTTGGCTGGAATTTCTGCTGCTGCGTGGGATCCAAGGCTGGCAAAGCAACTGGAGGAGACCAACCTCGAGTCGGGACCCTGGCTGTTCCCTGAGCTACTCAGGGAGACTTGGAGTAAATGCAAAAAGGATGACGCAATGTGGTGGGCTGTACAAACGTAAGCAGGAAAAAACAGCATGCAAACCAATCAACAGCAAAGCATCCCTGATGCTGAACAACCCTCGTACTGGGCTGGAGACGGGTCTGCCCAAGCTCCGTCGGAAGGCTGACACCTTCCCCGCTGTCCTGCAATAAGCACCACTTCGGCAGCACTGCTGGCCAGTCGTGCGGTATAGAGCATTCTACGCCTTGATTTGGTTTAAAAACGATGCTTCAGTACAAAGCTCCGAGTCCTGAGCAGATGTGAAGCGATCTTCTGGGGAGGCGCTCCATTCCACACCACCTGTCTAGCTGTGTCTTACCAACAAAAGCTGCAAAAATGCGATACAAGATGTCATTGTAAGTGCGGGCAAACCGCAGAGAATGCGCCAGAGCGAGTCCAACCGATCCTCTTCGTTAGGCATGTTCGAGACAGCGGCAGGGCTTCTTCTGCTTGTAAGCCATCCTGTGCACGAAGTGCGTGCTGCAGGAGAAGCCCCCTGCAAGTGATGCTGCAGCATGATCTTGTACCATGCCGGGGGTTAAGAGGGGCTAAGAAGCCGAGCAGATCAGGTACACCTCTACTCAAATGAGCATGAAGCCTCGTCCTGCCACTTGGCGCTCCCACCACCGAAGCCTCAGGAACGAAGCTCGCACATCGTCTGGCTGGGCATGGTGCAGATGCTCTCTCTGAGACCTGTAACCTGCTGACAAACCTTTCAACTCAAAGGCTGCGAGTCTGTACCAGGCGTTGGCACGGAAACATCTCTTCTCCGAGGGGCTCGTCGTTTTGCTGCGCCCAGCTACTTCCCAAACGTCTCCTGCGCCGGTCATGAGGCATGGCACACCTTCTGCTGCAAAAACTGCCGAATTCGTGTTTCTTGTGCACCCAAGCCAAGAAGCAAGCTCCTGCAAGGCGTGCGCAACTTGGTGTCGCTTCGCTTGGTCAGCAGTGCGCCCGCACCTGCCGCAAAGACCAATGAAATCCAGCCCCGCCATGTTCCCAAGAATTCAAACGGAAACATTCTTTTGCAGGCCTCCTACATGTGTGAACAGGTGACAATGAATGCACACGTGCAAGGGTCTGAAAGTGCGAGTAGGAACAATAAAAGGGAGAGTGCAGGCAGCAGCCTGCCTGCCCAGGCAGGCTTCGGGGGAAGCGGAGGCCAAATCTGATGAGAGATGAACTCCACCTGTCACAGGCTGTATCTCAGCACACATCACTCTATTAGGCCAGGTTTGAGAACAGAAAACCTGCATGTTTGCAACTCCTCCTTCTCCGTCTGCTGGGAACCCAACTTGAAAAGTATCTGTTGCGGCTTGACCAGCGCTGCCTTGCACAATCCTTGTTTTGCACTAATACCAGCTGCAACAACAGCTCGTAGCCCTTGCCGTCAGCTGAAGGCAAAAGGCCTGCGCATCGCTGGACGACGGGCGTGCCGACTTGGGCCAGTGAAGGACCTGAAGCGAAGCGAGCAACTTCCGAAGATCCAGCATCAGCTTGCTAGCCAGGCTTGAGTGGGCCAGGCCGTGCCTGACTGCTTGCATTCTTGAGGTACTGCAGGCGTGCTACGAAAAAAAGCAAATCGCGCAGACCGTCACTGCAATGGGCATCGGTTGAATGTAGATCTCAGGTTTAGATTTGATCTTCCCGGCGAAGCAGGCAAAAAGCTGAACCATTTGTGCCAGGCACAACCTCTGCCTTTGCTGTGATGTTGACACGCGCCTGGCGGAAGGCCACACGTTTGTCGAGATGATTTGGGTGACAATCAGCTTTCCGATCATAGTCATTCTTGTGGCCTGCTTTTCTGGGAGGACTTCGCGGCCCCCAGCTGCCCAGTGGCCACTGATCCGGATGAGACCCTGCTGCGAGACGGCAAACCTAAGTTGACAGGCTGCAGGGAAGGCTGAAGCTTCAGCACTGGTTCCCCACTGAACGTGCTCAAGCTACTGGACCAGGTGACAGCATTCGCAACGTCTGTGGAGCTTCTTTGCTCTCCCAGGCCTCGCATCACAGGCACAGCTGAGCAGGGCAGCCGCCCTGACACGTTTAGACAGATGACTGGCCTGTGGTTGCAAGCATGCACCAGCCCGAACAGTGGCAGGATCGAACGGCGGAAATGCACCACCTCGGCAGTTATGCGACACAGCCCTGCATGAGCAGACTACGACACAGCATTTACAGTTTTTGCCTCCTCACCAGCCAGGTCAAGTTAAGCATTGCAGACTCTCAAAAGTTGTTGAAATCGCAGCTTTGCGGCTCACTGTGGCCGATGCCGTGGCTGCAGTACTCCTGGCAGACAAGTGGATGCGAAACCGGCAGCCAGAAAGGCCAACAGGCAGAGCATGCAAGGAGGAACAAAGAGACAGTCAAAGTGAGACGCAACCAGGGAGAATGCGAAAGCAGCTGGAACTTCGAGGCACCCAGAACATGTGATGAGTCTCAGTGAGGCAAAAAGAAAGCAACAGGGGACACCGGTACCAACGCACGGACAACACAAGAACGAATGCCCTGCTTTGGCATGTTCTATCCCTGTTTGACAAGAAAACTGTGCCAAGGATCTCTTTGGGCAACCCCGGCGACTGCAAGAAAGCCTGAGCGACAAGCATCACGTTGAGCCGGAAGATGTACAAACTTGAGCGCTGCCTCGCCCACTAATCAACCTGTCACTCGACCAAACGCTTACAAAGGCACATGGAGCCGCTGCTGTCGCGGGCCCAAATCCTCAAGGAGGCATTGTGCAGTGGGTGGAGTTGCTTTCCCTGGAGGCTCTGTAATTATGGGGAGAGCCTTTATCTCGTATCTGAGTTCTTCCGTGTGGCCAGCACAACTTACTGGAGAAGAAACGTGCGCTGCAGCATGATCTCGGCTGGTGCGGAAACAAACTTGCATTTGCGACGACCTCCAAGAACGTAGGCAATTTATACGGATGTGTGATCATGTGGAACAATCTGAGATCTTGTCTGCAACATGCTATGCCACGACCCACATCTCCCAAGCTGGGCGCCTCGTCCTCATCCACGCATTCTTCTGCCTTTTCCATGGGCCCGTGGCTTTTCCTGAGCCCAACATGCCTTGCTCTGCGATCTTTGTCATTCAGCAGCGCTGCCAGAGTACTTTATGATACTTTATGTGTTCCTTGGACTTCTCCACTGCAAGTTCAGATACTAATTACCAGGCAAGCACTTTGGGACCAGGTCGAAGCTAGCTTCGGCGTAGTTGTGGCCTCCTTTTGAAACGTTCCACCCAAGATGCCAGTTCCAGCATAGGCATAAATCAAGTCACCAAGCATTTGAAGCCGCTCGACCCGAATGCCGCATGCGTTAGGTTCTGGGTGTTTTCACGCGAATGTTGAGCGTGTGTCATGCCGAACGACTCCTTTCTTACCTTTGCACAGTGTCAGCATTCATACAGTATCAGTTTGAGGTAGGGCCCCGGCTCCTTTGCTTCCTCCTCCAGCTCGGATGTCGCCTCCGCGTCTTGCTGGGGCTCTGCTGGCGCTGCTAGCCACGTCGGTGGAGCCCCTTCTGCAGTGGTTTCATCATCCGGCTCTTCAGGATCCTCAACTTGTTTCCGCATGCAACTTCTAGGCTCCCTAGCCAGAACACAATCCTCACATCAGCAGCCAGCCCACTAAGCAAGGGAATTGCTTTTCTGAAGTGCAGGTGGGACGCGCTGTTGTTGTTGTTGTTGCGGCCAGCACAATCAATGCCCTCCAGGATTTCTCCGACGGCCCCTGCATTCAGGGCTTCTGGCAAACGTGGAACTGAGTTGTGCATGATACCGTGCTTCGGCTCTGACAGCGCGTGGCATCAGGAGAGGGGACTGAGCTGATTTTAGATACAAGGAGCGGAAGTCAGAAGCTCATGGACTCGAAGATGTTCCATAAGAGACCCAAAGGCCTTCAGGATTCATAGGGCACAAAATGACCCAGCGTCATGGTCTCTGTGGCTACAAAGCCTTTCCCAGTTTGATACACCAGTGCCTGAGAGCGACAAGGCTTGCGCCCATCTCGCGGCTTGGCTCCGTGCAGTGCGCTGAAGCCACAGCTGCAGCTTCCTAAGAGCTTCTGAAAGGTCTCCATTCTACTAATCGCGTACTCTGCTCCAGACTCATTGGCACACTCTTGCAAAGGGACTTGGCTGATGCAACGTTCAATGTGCACCCAGGGCACCGAGCTTGCAAAGTACCTTTCGTCACAGAGGATTCCGACACAGCGCTCCGTGAACATGCTTCGACATGAGTGGGAACCCACGTATGCGCCACAGGACCTTATATGACAGCATGATAAAATCTGGAATGAGAGCTGCTTTCATGAGATCCTGTGAGGGGTTGCCGTTGTATCTGGCCAGACCACGAAAGCAGGCAATCAAGAAAACAGCGCCACACTCACACACCTGCAAATCTAGCTACACGCATGACCTGAAGCTTGGTGGCTTGAGTAGAGGTCGAGCCGTGGCCCTGTCTGACAGCATCTCATGCAACCCTTTACTCTTCGGAGGTGCACATCGCTGATATTGCCCTGCCCCAACTTTCCTCATAGCTGCGAATGCCAAGGGGCAGTGCTGCCGCAGGTGTTCACAAACCACGCTCCGGGCCTCTGACGCGCAGCGCTGTGCGATCAGGTCCTCAACAAGGACCCGGTTTGAATAACTTCTTTATTGCACTGGGCGCAGAGTAGTATTGAGGTCACGCTGCATCTGAGCCCGCCCGCTTGCAGCCAGCGTGCCTCCTCTGCGACCTCTCGTAGGGCCATAAGCAGAGCTCCGTAGAACAGCCTGTGTTGGCGAAGGCTGTTTCTAGCACAGCTGCACCCGCTGCAAGAGACGACTAGCGGGATCTATTCACTCACAGTTTCAAATGTCCTGGCACAGAAGCTACTCGAAGCTTCGACCTTCGTTTACCACATAAACTTGGATATCTGGAAATGTTCATGAGTAAGGGGGTGGGGAGGTTTATTTTCAGGGGCAGGGGCTTAAGCAACACAAAGCAACATCCTCGCGAATCCTTTGTCTTGGGAACTCCGGGACCTTTTTTTTGGTTAGGATCTTGACTTTCACATGAGCTACAGTCAGTATTTCCCCATATGCGCTCTAGTCTAAACTCCTAGTATCCCAACCGCTAACCACTGTAGTAGTCCCCTATATAATCCCTTATATAACCCCCTTCAAGAAGTTTAGGTCATTATAGCCCATATAAGTGATGGATATGGGCTTCATATTGAGGACTATATTAGGGACCCTACTCAAATACAAGGCGGACCCTATGTCCACTGTTTGGAGGCCCTTAAAAAGGCTATTATTGACAGTAGCTCACATTGTGTTTTGGGTTTCATCCTGCTCTCAGCTAGGAAAACGAGTGCTGCTAAGGTGCCCAGAGGAAGCTGCAGGTTGTTGACGGAAACAGGACAAGATGCCTGCAATCAACGACGGCAACGCTGGCAAGCTTCAAGGCAATCTGCAAGGCTAGTCTCTGCTAGTCAGAGACTAGCCGCCCTTCGAAGAGGCCTTTTGCTGTCTCAAGTTCTAAGACGGTGCCCTGCCCTATAGCGCTGGGAGCTGGAAGTGCGACATGCAGCGATGACAGCGATCACCCGGTGATGAACCCAGCCTGGCCGACGAGATGCCAGCAGAGCCTGCAGGACCAGCGACACGGGGGACTGCGGCCGTGCTGGCTGAGTCCCGTCTTTGCACAAAGCGTCTCATGCACGCATATAGTTACTTGCAATGTTCGCAGTCCAGACAAGTTAGAATCTGAGAACTTCCTGGACAATCTCCTTGCAAAAACGCATGTTTCTGCTTCAAGGCCTGTGCCAAGCGAATGCGTCGATTTCGGGCTGCCCTGGCAGCCACCAGCCTGAGCTTTCACAGGGCAAGGCTTCAAAAGGTAGTTCCCACTTTCGCGGGGCAGTTGATTTCTGCAGCAACCAACACTTGCAAGACCTGGCAAGAAGGATATGGCGACCTGGGCTGACATCCTGTCGTGTACTCCTTCACCATCAGGATTGAGAGTAAGAGATAGCAACCTGGCGACCTTTCGTCAGCCTGACAAGGTTTCCATTCCCTCAAAAAAAATGTGCACAGTAGTGTTGCCATCAACTCAGCTTCATGGGGCACCATCACCTCCACGACCACATGGCATGAGGCCCGTCTATCATTTTCTGTCAAAGGCACTTGCCACGCAAATGCCCAGGTAGCAGCCCGCTCCTCTGCAGAACGAATCAGGCTTGAGGTATTCTTGTGGGAATGGCATCTAAGACTCGTATGGGGAGCATAGGAGACATAAGGGCTATGTAAGACTTATATGGGGGGAACTTCCCTTCCTTGGATATTCTGAGACCCGAATCTAAGCATGCAACTAAGCAGGTGCATTGATTGATTGATTGATTCATTGATTGATTGATTGATGTGGGCAGCAGCGCTCTGCTTTCTTAGGCAAGGCAAGCTATCGGACTGCTGCCATATTGGCAAGGAGCCCATCGCCATGACCCTAATGCACACTCGCAGAAACAAATGGCTTGCGAGGGAATTGTCATAACTTGCAAGCAAAAGCGCTGGCGATTGGAATTGGGTGCCCTTAACCTTCCTATCGATTCCTATCGCAAGCTATCAAGATGTTTTCGTGAAGGAACACAGCATGATTTGGCTGCCGTACCAGTTACTACTTGCCGTGATGTGCAGGGCACCAACATGCAGCTCTGAATCTTCAACCCTAAAGGAAAAAATCAAGATCAGGTGGGTGCCGTTGGCTTTCAGGTCCTGAATCTAGTGGAGGCCTAAACCCTAGTTGTCGTTCCCTTAGGCCCAGGTCCGAGGATCCTCACCCAATCCAGCTGTAGCAGCTCTCGGCAGGCCGAAACCACACGCTCGACATCGCCCCTCAGCCCCAACCTTAACTGTAGGCCCTTGGAAAGCTCTTTAGATGTATCAGGGCTCGACTTTATTTGCCAAAGAATGGGGCAGAACTGCAACGCTGACATTCAAGAGCCGAGGATCTCTACTGCTACTGGCTTGGCAGGGCATGCTCGCGGTTTTGCGAGGGTCAGGTCTGACGATGCAGGGCTTGGTGAGCATCATGATTCATGATGCATATCAAACTCCAGACCGCGGTCCTGAAATGTTGCTACACCTGTTGCCGGCAATGTTTGAGGAAATGCTCTTCAAGTATCGGTGTCTACAAAAACACCCTTTTCAGCACTGGCCAACAGTAGCTGTTGAGAAATGATTCTTCAGTTGCAGAGATCAGTATCTCAAATGCTGCAGTTTGCAAATGTCTCAGTTGCCTTGGCGTTTCTGATGCATGCTTGTCTTGCTCGAGGCATTTCCTCATAAGCTGCACTAGTCAATTCATCTGTCCCCTGAGCTTCTCACAAACACTCCTCTTCCAGAGGGCCCGGGTCATTCGTAGCAGACCTTTGGACATTCTTGACGGAAAACACATCCATGTGGGTTCTCCCCAAACCAAACACGCAGCATCTAGTGAGGTTTAAGGCCCCTTACATGTCAGCAGTTTGCAGTGGTCTGCACTGCTACTCTTCCCTGCCTTCACTTGACAAGGTCAGGGAATCTCTAACAACTTTGGGCATCTCTACGGAGCTGTAATACGCAGCTGCTTGGAAGGAATCCATGCGCACCGGTACACCTCATGGGCAGGGGTGTCACTTTCTCTCTTCGTTGCGCGGCAGCTTTGACGAAGGGCTGGCCTGGCTAGCAGTCAGTTCGAGACGGTCAGGGTCACAAAGCTTCGATGCTGGCAAGCAGGACAGCGGATACCGTGCAGAGTTTGGTACGGAAGCACGGCCGAGCTTCAGGGCGCAAATGAATACTGCACAAAAGCTGGGATTAGCATGGGAACACACTAGGATCCTCGGAAAGCAGCTAGCAAACGTCTCAGGCGTTGCGTTGCTACGCAGCTATAGGAGCTTCACTAGCACTCTTTACATCAAGTTCCAGAACCCAGAGCCTGCGTGCCATGGCCGTATGCCGAGTGCATCTGCTTGCTCTTCGCTCCGGGACCTTCGTCAGAAGGCGAAGCAACATGCAAAGCGCTGACGTGACTGCACAGCCAGAAACATTGAGTCTAGCAATGCATCAATCAAACAAAAGGAAATTGCAGCAGCATTCACTGGCCTTGCATGATACTTAGATGTGCATTGACCGAAACCTATGCGCGAGAAAACTGAGCACTGAGAGCACCCGATAAGTGTCGCGCCTGGGATACGTCTTGAGCTGCACGCGTGTGTGACTCTGGACCACCCTGGAAGGCAAAGCGTCCTGTCGCATCACGTTAAATGAAAACTTCTGTGGCGCGAAGCTTCAGGAAACAAGCTAGCCACCGCTCTTTTGGGGGTATTGTGTCTAAGCGAGTGCAAGCTGGCAATGCTCCTGCAAGAGCTCCGTGCAGGCAACTACCTCAATGACCCGCAGCTACCAGGCGGCAACGAGGACAAACACCAGGAGCTTATGCGAATGCTCACTTGCTGCATCGGACCTTCAGCTGAGCCTGAGGCTAGACCGTGACGCCTCTGAAAAACGTCCAAGCCCTGACACGCCAGCAGAATGCATTCCAAGTTTGGAGAATGAAAAATCTTTGGTCGCAGTTGATGGTCAACCGAAGCTGCACGATTAAGATAATCGTTTTGCATCCAAGCCTCTGTAGACTGTAGACCGCCGGGCTACGTGAAAGATTGTCTGCTGAATGACCGAATGATACTTTACCGAACTCGTCATCATGCAAGCTCTGATTCAAGTCACTACTCATCCGGGGAGCCTGGGCTTGAGCAATCGCCGAGCGCACAAACGCAAGCACGGCACCTGTTGCACAGCTGCAAGGCTTGTTGATGCCCAATTTCCCGTGGAGCTGCTTGTCATTGCACACAGGGCTGGGCAACAAGAAGAAAATTTGTTCATGGCGCGCCTGTGATGAGGAGCCCCTGTATCAGCTGTTCACGCTGCTCGTGTGCCAAGGTCTGCAGGTCCAAGAAAAGCAGCAAAAGCAAGGTGACCTCAGCTGCGCTGTGTTTCATCTTCATGCGATTTTCAAACTCTCAGCATCTGTACCCTGAAAGTGTGGATCAGCACTTCTTGGACGCTCGGACTAACTTCCGATCTTTGGCACCTGACATTAACTCAGCGCCTGCCAAGCTAGCAACGCGCTGGCCCAAAACGCCAAACTTGGTCTGCTCAACACTATGTAGCTGGAGGACCAAATGTCCCACAGCTGCCAGCCAGCCAGAAATCTGCAAGACGACGCTGACATCCTGGCTCTCTGCAAGAAAGCCGAAAGCAGGCAGGGCTGCAATCCAGGAAAAGGCCACTCAAATCCACAGGACTGCAAGGACTGAGGACCAGATTGACTCCGCGGCATCCTCCAACACGTGCTGCATGAGTCCGTCGGCTTCATCGGCAGAGTTGCCTCCTAGGAAAATAAACGGCAGATATGCCGGTGGGAATTGCCGGATTGCCGATGACTGCGCGTGCACACAGCGCTCAGTTTGCAAGTGAGTGGCCATCATTTCCAGCTGCAAACACTATACCTCACATGTCTCAGAAAGCGGAACTTGGATTTCCGACTCTGCTTGATTACTCGTGGGGGCAGGGATGCAGTTCTTTGTCCTTGCTACGTTGCTACGGTGGGTCACCCCCTTTCATGTGGGCGCAATAGAACTCCTGCGAGGGCCCTCCATAGAGAGAGATAGTCCCAGGGAAGCCTGCCTCCCCCCTTTCACTTAGAGCTCCTGCAAAAATCTGCAATGCCTTCCTAGACAGTTGCCGAGGAGGGGGGCGCGCACCACTTTGCCCGTGGGAGGGGATAGAGTCGGATAGAGCTTCGTAGAGGTAGGCCTTCTCTCTGTTCGCCCCGTGGTCTACGCCCATCTGCAACATTACAAACATATACACCCGCACCTATTTCCTGCCCCCCAACCCCCCACCCCCACCCGTACAGTAGGGTCCTGGAAATAAGCGGGACCCAGGCAGGTGACCCCCCCAAAGACCGGTTTTGAGGGGGTGGGAATCTCCCACGCCAACGTCACTGTCATCATGTCTTACACGTGTCGCCAACTTGAGGTGCCCCATCCTCCCACAGCTGCTAAAGCTCCGGCTCCTTTCACGGCATGGGCACCAGAACCTTCATTTCGTTTGATAGCTCATTGCGGGTGGGCGTGCTCAGCATGCGGCACATGCAACCTTGGCTAGCAACATTAAGAACATCAAATTGTTTGATCCTCTTGCCTCCACTGGCTCCTGGCCTGACACATCATGAATGCAAGTAAGTGACTTTGGCGTGGGCTCTGGCGGACGTGGCACAAGGCAAAAAGGACATTGCCACTGCAACAGGGTGTTCATCCTAAAACTTACCATTTTAACCGAGCTTGCTGCCGAAGCCACGCTCGTTCAGGTACAGACAGGCGCGGGCCGGCAGCCCCCCGAAAGGCAGCAGCAGCCAAGCAATGGAGAGATTGTTCACGGTTGCATTCACCACGTTCATCCTTGCAGGCGAATCTGACGAAAAGTCCTTTCCTTAAGCCTGATCCGCCAAACCAAGCATGCCTGAAAAGGCAGCCGAACAACAGTAGGAACACAAAATCCGCATGAGCCCTCGCTTTCTTGTGAAGAGACTGTGACAGGACCGTGCTTCTAGTGCCAGGCAATAAATGCAAATTTGTTGCCACCCATGTCTCCAGCTCACACAGTCAGAGGTGAACACAGTGGTCTTGGAGCCAGCATCCGGAAGAGCCAGTAGGTACCACTCCAGCCTTCGCCCCACCTCACACCAAGAACTGTAAGCGCAGTCAACCGGAGGATTCCAGTCAACACGTTGGAAGGGAGATACTTGTTTTTGTGAGAAGTAGAGATCCGAAAATCGGCCTGGAAGGCATAGTTCATCTTCTGGTGCCAGAAGCCTGCGGGTAGGCTCTGCACATCAATCCCATGATCATTTCAGCCCATTAAGGATGCATGCTAAACGTCTGAAGCTCAGCAAGACAATTCGCACTACGAAACCTGAAGCACACCGCCTTGCTGCGGTGCAGAGCATGGCCAGAGCATGCGAAACCAGTTAACTGGCCATCGGAATGTCTGGCTATTTCAGGTATTGACGAGCGGCCCATGGACGCAACGATGCCAAGACCTGGTCGGAGAAGAAGTGTCCTGGGCAGTGGTCAGGCTGCAGCAATCGTTTTAAAGGAGCACGATCATCATAGGCACACTCATGTCAACTCATGGCATGGGTTCCGGTTTTTCAGAGGGGGCACCCCCATTCATTTCATAAGAGTTGTCTGAAGGGATATGCATTGACAGTTCTGAGGTCGTAGCCCAAAGGGTTCGTCCTCCGCCGAGTCCACAGACAGGAATTCATGCCTGTTCCAAATTGATTGATCGAAACTAGCTGTCGGAAAGCTGTTCAGCTTCAGCATTCTTGCCTGTAATCGGACATGGACCGTGGCGCAGCAGCGAACCGGGTCATCCTCACGTCTCCCTTGTAGAGACAGGATGTCGCCCAACCTTTGTTTGCTGCACAGGCTGTGGAACATCAATGAACTCTGGGATTGGGAGACTGCTTCATCTTGAAGCGTGTTGCAGGTATGGCCTGCATCGGCAGCATGAGGTGCATATGGAGCCTATTCGCGCTAGGGCCCTGAAAGTTCAGAAAGCGTGCTCACTACTACCAATTGATTCTGTTCATTGTGCGGAGCGGTCGGCCCGTGTGCAACATCAGCTTACTTTTTTGGCCAGGTGGCGTGCAGGCACTAACCCGCGGAATCGGTAAACGTAGCCACCCAAGATGCCAAAGGCAAAGAAAACCGAAATGCCAGCTGCCTCAGAAAACATGAAGCAAGTTGTCCTCTCCACACATTCCGCGTCAAGCTACAGGAGGAGCTAGCATGAGCTAGCCAGGGAAAGGACTGAAAACACATACAATGTGCAGGTTCCAGGCGCGAAGAAAACCAGTGCTGTTCCTGTCCAGCGAGCTGTCTGATGCCAAGCGTTCGGAGCAGTCCTTGTGGCGACGAGGTGCTTGGGTTGTGGCACACCAGCAAAACAAAAAACAGATTCCAAAAGCATGAGCGCACCGAGGCTCTTCGATGATCCGATGCCGTGCGTGCAGTGGAGCTGTGGCCAAAAATCCTTGAATGGCGGTGCATACAACCGGCGTGTTGTGGGCCATCCCATGGACAGCGACCATGAAACAAGCTCAGGCAAAAGGCATTTGCGAGCTCCAGCTGGAAGGACATGCCAGCCATAAGCAGGGCATGAAGAAGCAGAAGCAGAAGGCGCTCGCACACCTACACTGGTGCCAGAGTGACACACCAAGCTGAATCCTACACAGGAAGAACATCTGCAATGCTTACCGGCGGCAGTCTCTGATAGCCACACCACAGGCGAAATATGCGATAAATCTGAAATTCAACGTGCGCAGACCTTGGCCAAAAGCCATCCTCATCCTCCAAAACTACAATAGCCACGGTTTCCATGTCATCTTCCACTCTTTTTCATTTGGTTCTCCATCATTCTGACATGTACCCACACCTCTCTACGTATGCATGTCTATATGCTTTGGACTAAAGTTGTCTTATATCCCTTAAATAGGTCCCCCTATACCCTCATAGGTCCCCCCCAACCTAAATTTAGCACGTAGCTCACACACACACACATATATCTATATGTATATATATGCATGTACATATCCTGCAGGCTGCACCATTGCCTGGCCGGCAGTCTGTGCAATTGCGAAGCGAAGCGGAGAACCGAAGAAGCCTTTGCTCCGGCTAGCAAGGAATCCCCTCCCCCCTAATATTACCCCCCCATCCCCCCTATTATCAAATACTCGCAATATATTCTAGTGTACCACAATGGGGAAGGTTTAGGGTGTTAGGGTTTAGGATTAGCTTTGGTTAGCTGGGAATGAAGGAATGGAAAAGAAAATGGAAGCTACTATAATGGGGTATAGTTATAGGCTATAGGGACTACTAATTATGAGGATCCATTCCTTCAGTCATTCCTAGCTAACCAGAGGCCAGACAAAGAAAAGGATACTATCCCCAAGAATGTAATCGTTTTCATCTTCGTTCCATTCCATCATTCCCTGCTAACCAGAGATAATCCGCACTGTGCTCTCCAGGCATCCATTGCTGTCCGCAGAGATCCAGAAATGGAGAAAGGATTAACAGATACAAGTAAGGTGCATCCAAGCTATGGTTACAAGTAGCTCGATCATCCCCCCAAAGCATCATCAGCGTTTTACTTGCAGACAAGTTGTCAGGCGAAAGCCTGTATGGCTGCTTCTGCAGGATTGTCTACCACTCAGGGCAGGGAGGATGCCAGATCTGACACGCTGCAATGCTTACTACTCAAGCATGTTCGTCGACTTGGGCACTTAAAGCTGGAATCCACGGAGCCAACGCTGCGGAGTCTTATCGTTTCCAGCGCCAGCGAGAGAAAGGAGAAGGCATCCTGATTTGCGCCAACATAATGGCCCTACAGACTGCTACAAGTAGCGAAGTGGGTGCATGCCAAGCAGCGAGCAAAGTCAGCAACAGCACCGCAAAAGCGGATCCCAATGCCTTGCAAATTAGTGTCTATTGGGGTATGCTGCAGGTAGCACTAAAGTACGGCAAGAACTCATCAAGTCTCTGTAACACGCAAGTTAACAGCCTGGGTGGCCTGCCGGTAGGTTGAATGAGCCGTGCATCTCAAAATGCTGAGTTTCTTGCTTTACTTGGATCATGATTCACACAACAACTAATTGAAACTTGGAGGTTGTCGGCATTCCCACTTGCCCACCGATTGACCCGCTTTGCTCGCCCTGCCCTGCTCGCCCCGCTTTACCCCACTGGTCCCACTTACCCCCCACTTGCCCTGTCTTGGCATCTCTTTACAAAGCACGATTGATATCCAACATACCGACGAGGGGACGATAATAGATCACAAACACGGTATAACTTGGACCAAAGGCTACGTCCCCATCTACCTAAGTTACTCTGCTCTTGTGTCCTCCTCATGCTCCGAGACGCCATGGAAGCCGCGGCTATGCGGCGAAGGCCAGGGGAAGCCGACTCCAGGCATCGATGCACCTGACCGCTTTGGAGAGTTGTAGTGGGAAAAACCGGACTTACATGGTTTCAAATCCGCTTAGGATGAGGGATGAAAACTAAGAGGGCATTGCGGAGTTGCAGAATGTTTCTCAGAATATGGGACGCTCTTGGGCCTACAGGAAAAGACACAGCATCAGCGGTTGTGAGACTCATGGCAATTAGCCAAGAGTCAATCAGTCAATGGCATTCGGTGGCACGCTGGACGGCCCGCGGACATGTAAAAGGGCAGAGTAATGACAATAAACCCCACTCGGAGCGCGACTGTTGACAAAAAAAATCAGCTATCCAGAACTGTTGAGTACATTTTCCAGCTGAGGCTTCGGCGAGCACATCCACAAGGAGCAGCTCACGTGCTAGGTCAACTGCCGCAGACACTAGCTCACCTCATGACGCTGCCGATTGGACACATCTGTCGAGTTTCAATGTTGCTTATTGAGGATGCTAACCCGTTACAGACGGCCGAACCTGACCATGCGGATCATGCGCATGGTATGTTCCTAGTTGATGCCAGGCCACCACAGAAGCGGCAATTCGAAGAAAGTGCCTGCAGACTCCAGGATTGCTTGACAAATAAGCTTAGTGTTGCCGATACATGAAACGAGGAATGAAGTAAAGAGAGCAACAAGGAGTAAGAGGCGTAGAGAGGACCCTTCAACTTCTTGGACGTGTAGTGAATGTAAGCCTTGATCACCTTCCATGAGAGGGCTGGATAGCTCTTCATCATGATTCGCATCCCCCTGAAAAAAAGCCTACATCGTTGCTCTCCGGGCGCACGTCGGACAGTCTTTCAGGTCACATAGTAATCAATTCCCAGCTGACATATGCAAGCCCGAGTCTCGACCTCTTCCGACATAAGCTGCGGTGGTTACTGTGATGAGGCAGGGGGCACGTGGCAGATCGTCAGAAATTCGGTGGGAAAACGCGGTGGCATTGCTGAGGATGAGAGAGGTGCCGCGACCCAAAATACTGCCTCGGATTCAATCATCACGACTCAAATACACCATGCAGCATAGGAAGGTAGAGCAAGTTAGGTAGGCGGCTTGGGTTCTTTGCAACACGTGCAACACTTTGTAAGTCCATCTTGGGGAGGGAAAGCCTTGGCTGGAAAGGTGCACGGCTGTTGCTTTTCGATGATAAAGAAGTCGAAGCCTGGGTTCTGCATCCAACGGCACAGATCGTCGTCCTCGCCATAGAAGACATCCTTGGCAAGTACGGGAGTGCGAAGACAGGCCATGGGGTTTCAAAGTAGCTCTGAGAAGCAAAAAACAGACGATGCAAACAATGTCAAGCTGCGGTAATTAGATTAGATCGGATCCCTGCAAAAATCTCATCTGCCGCTGCCAGGACTGAAGCACGGATACTAACATCCAGCACAGCACACAGCTTCTTACACATGGACAGGCTGGCGCTCGTTGTAAAAACTTCCGCCACCAGGTCTTGATGCAAGCAAAGCCTCAGCGTACGAAACCTCCGAAAGCCCATCCTGTGAAGACCCCAGGGGCCGTGGGCAAAAACATTCTGCATGCAAACTTTGGTGACTCTCACCCATGTGATTATGAGCGACGGCGAAACTATCGTCTAAAGAGGCTGCTGCGCATCACCAGCGTGGAAATGTTGTGAAAATAAGCTTGTGCTTCAGGATGTCCTGCGGGTAGCAACTCCGGAGACCAGCAGAATTCGGTGGGCCCATGCTGAAAGCTGCCAGAGATGTAGATCTGCACAGCATGCTTTCAACTTACAGGCTGAAAGCTGCTCCAGAAACAGTGGATACGCCAAGCTTGTGTAGATATAAACTAAGGCTGTATGCAGAGTTCCAGGCCTAACCACCTCGCGGGCACACTCGGACGGCAGCATGTCTTCAGCGAGCACTGGCAATCGCCGGCTCTGCAGGCATGTTGCGTTCTCCTTTGATGGCTTCCAAACATTCAAGTGAGCTTCTGCTAGACAAGCGTGGCAATGTATGCACAGGAAGGTGCAAGCCACATGGCCAGGCCCTGGCGTACAAAAGCCATGGACTAACCAAGGGCGCATCGCTTCGATAACATTGTAAGAGCGTCGGCTGCAAGTATGAAGTGCCGAGATAAGCTGGACACCACGTATTTCCTCGGCACAGTCCAACGATTTGGACACAACTGTCGATTGCGGCCGTGACCACTCTCTTGCTGAAGCCTTTGCATCCACTCAGATCTGCCATCACCTACTAGGATCACTAGGACTTATGCAGCTACAAGACATGCACCTGGAGCTCGGCAATTCGGATGCTTTAGGCAAAGTCGCTCGATGAAGACCAGGTCCTGGGCCACAATCCAATGCAAAGGTTGCCGATTCTTACAGCATACCTTTCCCACGCTGGCAAACCATCGAACATCCAAGCAGCAAAGAGGAAAATGAATAGCAGCGCAGCCGCTTGGCATGCTGTAATTGACAGAACCACCTCAGAAGTGACACCAAGTGGCTGCATAGGTAGGGCACAAGTGCTGGTGACCGCCTCCATGGCTGCTAGAAGTATTCAAGACTGCCGAGCCGCAAAAACAGTAGCGAGGCCGGCAAAGGCACTCTGGCAGCCCTGGCGCAGCCTCAGTCAGGTCATTCCTGGCATTTCTGAGCATGCACATTGCCAGCATGTCTTCTCGCATTGTCAACACCGCACAGCCTGATGAATCCTGCTCACGCGAGCTCAGCAGGAAACAAAGGTCGATAGGGCGTGTCAGTCACGTCCAGTCAGCGTCAGAACTTCGTGCAACAGCAGTCAAGCAGCCAGCGCCTGGCGTTCTGCGCCTTGATCGGACTGACTGTGCTGTCCGCACTGCAGATTTGCTTGCGTTCTTCTGTTGGGCTGTCACGATACTACAGAATCAAGCAAACTACTGACAAGGATATGGCTGTGGCCGCTGCAATGGCTCGGACGCTGTGCTTGCGTTCGCCACAGGAGCCTGCACAAGCTAAGGGGGCGTTACTGACTGCCTTATCACGATGTGGTACTCGCAAGCTGTGCAGTTCAAAGCTCACCAAATCTCACCAATGAAGTCCCCAATTTCCTGCTCACTGACCAAGCCTGCTGTGGACGAGCTGTCTTCTGAAATGCCTTGGCTGCACGCTGAGGCCAAACCCCAATGTACCCGGACAGTGGTGGACCAAGACAGTGACCTGCAAAATGGGACATCCGTCCACTGCCCTGGTCCTCTTCATGCTCTCCATGTCCCAGTTGCCGGGATCTGCCCAAGCAGGGATGGACAGGTGAGGCGATGCCCTGGGCGACGGAAAATGCCTGAACGGACCGCCGAAAATAAACTGAAGGCGACGGACGGAAAGGCTTAGGGCAGACTTCGTTGAAACGCCTAATAAAGCAGCCAAAGCCTGCAGAATTCAATCTAGGAGCTCTGTGGAGACGCGGGCCGAAGTTGATGGTGTAGCCGTCTGACTGCCTTCCGAGGACAAGCCGACATGGATCTGACAGACATCTGTGTTTAGCCAGACGACGGACAATGCCTGCTGCGGGGGGCGAGCCAGGCAGCATCTCGCCTGTTGCTGCAACCACTGACATTGAAGGAAAGAGAAATCTCGTTCCGACAAAAATACTTGGACGAGCAGAACTGTTTGGCGTTATCTTGTTGCTCCTTACTGTGAACTTGAACTCACGCCACCAGCAACTTGAACACGTCATCACAAAGCAAGTGCTGATGATCAGCATGGCCTTCTGCCAAAGCATGAGCTTGAGGCTCCTCGAGCTAAGACATCCCAGGCACTCTCACGCAGCAATGTAGACGACCAACCACGATTTTCTACGCCATCCCAAAACATTCTCCTGGCCAATGCTCGCCTCCGGAAGGACTACCTTGTCAGGCCGCCTTAGGAAAACATGGATGCCTTGACAGCCTTTTGGAGTCAACCTGCATTTGGCCGGGTACATGCCTTGCAGACCATGAACTCAGCAGCATTATCACTTCTGACACCAGAGGCCCAGGCTGGAGGAGTTCGACTTCGCCACCTGAAGGATTCACAAAACCACCACTCTGAACGAGAACCACTTCAAGCATGTTTGTTTTGATGGGCTGAACAGTGGAAATCATCATGGTGCAGCGAGGCCATACAGCATGCATTCCACATAGAGGGCTACCCCGAACTACTCAGTCGACAGCCACTAAGTGCCAGAAATCTGCGCATGTGCCAGATAAAAGTTGACTGCTAGCCTTTGCAGCACGGAGGAGCGGTAAGAAAGGCCAAAGATTTTCTATGCTGACATAGGCATGGACATCCATTAGCTTGTCGTAGGCCAACTGCAGAGTGTTCGCTCAAGGGCTGCTGGCCTACATTTTCCTCCGAAGTGTACAACTACTCGGAGTAGCCGAGCCTGGACGCCCACCTCTGCGCCCTGCCGGCCGGAAGAAGGCGCTATCGGCCAGACCTCACTCTCTGGCAGGGGCAGGACATCAAATGTCAGTCATTTGCATCATCAGCCTGGACCGTCGCCGCTGGATGAGACAGGGCTTCTAAGAGTCACATCTCTTAGGAATAGTTGTGAGGCGCTACGCGACCTTCAGCGCACTTGAGCTGCAGCAAGAAACACGTTTATGTCCACACCAATGCTGACAAAGCTCCTCCAGTCACGGTAACCTTAGCGCTCGGATCTGATCCTGGGCCCACACTACACGCGTACATAGTTGACTTCCTGACCTCAAGGCCCTGCGTTGTCAAGGTTGGAAGTTGGCATTCAGCTTTGACTTTTTATGTCGATTGGCTTGCGCAAATCGTGCTCCGCGAATGCTACAGGCTGTTCCCTAAAGGATATCTTTAAACAAAATGCCTCGCGTGTGCGCAAATTCTTTGCGTGATGACCTCAGCAATTCGCCGAAGAGCATGGTTGCAAGAGTGCGCACAAATATGCTAGCAGCAGGTACTGCGAAAAGAACGAGAACGAACTTGGTCTGAAGGCAACCACTTGTGAGGCAGGGGTCCTGTCGGTCCGGTTCGCCTGGACACTTCACCTGCACAGGGCCAAGCTGATCATGTTTGCCCAGGGTTCTCAACAACGACAGTACTGCTGTGGATTTCCTAGTTTGGACAGCATTTTAGTGGCTAGGAGAACGCAACATCGCAAAGTTAAGCCAGCTGCTGGATGTCAAGCTCTGAAGCCTACACATCTTACCCTGACACACCGTCCAGCTGTCTCTGCACTTTCCGGCCCAGCCTTCTGACGTGGGTGTCTTGAGCGACTGGTCAGGTAAGCCCAATGGCAAGGTGCCTGAGAGATCACACGGCTAACAACACCGTGACGTCACAGGCCCTTTCTCGAAGGCTCCGTCAGAGAGCATGCTTCTGATCTAAAATCATCCAGTCACCTTTGTGCTAAACTTCGACACGGCATTAATGTGGCCACATTCTTCGAGGACTGCAGGCACCAAGCAGGCAGAGAGTGGCAGGAGGGAGAGGCAGAGGGAGGAGGGAGAGGAGCGGAGGATTGAGAGGAGATGCTTTGCATCACCCACGGCCATGACTTGCCATCCGTGCTGCGCGAATCTTCGTGCCAAGCATTCCTGGATGCAGCGCTCGGTTCCATCAGTGGATCTGCTGCCACATCCTCCTGACATAGGGAGCCCCGCTTTCCTTACAACCTTGAAGCTTTTATTTTTGCTTTGTATTGATTCATGCCTATGGCACTGCCCATCCTCGGCCACTGCCGGCATGGCTCCGATGCCAAGATGCCCCGGCTGCATACTATGCTCCTGGGCATGTCAGCCAGCGCAGCTGGTCTCAAGGAAGCTCTGGTTGGGAGCATCTGGATGCAAGGAATCGGGACAAGAATGAAATGCACTCCAGGCTTGCCACGCGCCATGTCCCAAACTTTCCCAAAAAAATGCTTTAGTAACTTGTAACACCTTGGCAAGCTGCTTTTAATTTATTGTTCAAGCAGAGCTGCACGCAAGTGGCCGCGGTCTGGCGGGAAGAATCCCCAGGATGCTGCCTTGAGCAATATTTCACTATCTCACATGCTCCGTGTTGCTGAGGCACAAGCGCGGCCAAGTCACATAGGCTTCCGGCACTTTGGCCAGAGGTGACGATGATCCTGGTGACGCAGCGGGGGTTACCGAGATCTCCGGCGATGGGCACTGCGGTATCCTCCTGGCCTTGCGGCGCTCAAACAAAGGCAGCGCAAAATCACTGCTGGAGTTTGCCTGTTTTGCCTCGTGACTTCGACAATGGTCGAGTTAAGTTTGTTCAAAGTTGCAGTTTCTGTGCCACACTGCCGCTCAAAATGGAGTATGGAATCAACCATTGTTCTTTTTCATGTGCGGTCCCCTGGCAGGGTGTTCACGGGTCGGATAAGTATCCAACCCGTTCTCATGCCTTTTCGCATTGAAACAGTCCGGTGATGTTCGTGGTGATGACAATGATGGTGATGATGCGGCAGTCGGGGTTGCGCGCCCGCAGGGGGAGTGGGCATCGCAAACTCGCAGAGTTGAGATTGGTTTTACTTACCAGCCTTACTAGTCGAACCAAGGCTGCTACTAAAGTCTTGATTGCTAAGCCTAGAAGCTTGCTACTTTTTCATAATGATTGGGCTCAAGACATGATGCCTTGCCCAATCAACAGTTTGCCTGACAAGGGGCGACAGCTGTTGGGGAGGCGCTAAACCGGGCCACCAAGAAGAACAGCTTGATCGACCTTGCACTGTCATCAGACTTACGCTCACTAATCATGCATGACCCAAATCACCTAGGGGTGAAGACATGTGAAGACGAAATCCGGACTCAACCTTGCCACAGAGACACAACATCGCGAGCGCCACCAGAACCATGTGTCCTTCCATTGAACATATTTCCTCTGGAAAAAGCCTTTCGCAACATTGCACCTCAAAAATTCACAACGATTCCGTGATCCCGAGAAAACTAGTCACTGCCCTAGCTCTCGAGCAAATGTCCGCCCCTTGCTTCCAAGCACTTGATGACTATCTCCTGCCAGTACGAGCAGGAGACCCGAGATGCAATGAGCAACCAGGGAAGCTATCATCGCGTTGCGGAGCCTGTCGCACCAAATCAGCGGCATGCAAGCAGCAACATCCTCTGGGAGGCAGCAGTGCTTGTACTTTTGACCCCTCTCTCTGCCAAGTGGCTCGGGGAGGCCAATATCGCTGACACCTCCGACATGCGCGCATGCACACTGGCATCCAACTTGCATAGCCTCTTGCAATCCAAATCAATAACACCTCCTGCGCCGACCTAAGCAAAACAGGCTTTGTCGTCAGAGGCCTGCGACTTCAAGGCACTCGGACACCTTGATCCTCAGCGTCTCCAGAACCATCGGCCTTACTAAAGCTAGCTTGTTCGAGAACAGTTAAAGAATACGTGGGAACCGGACCTGGATCTCTGAGCACGAGGAGATGGCTCTTCCCTTGGCAGCCGGCCCTGCAAGTTTGCATGGCACAAAGCTTATGTACCAGCAATGGGCGCAGGGAATGAAGTTGACATGGCAACATGGACGTCGGAAGAGGGCGTCAATGGCAACACAGCCGGGGCATCTAGTTTCAGCTAATGGCAGCGGTATGGCTGAGTCCATTATTGCAAAGCTGAGCTTCTCGGTGGGCCTAGTACCTCCTCAGGAGGCTCAGTCCCACTGCAGCTCCAATGAAGCACGAAAACAGAAGCGCCACGATTACTTCTGAAGTGGCTGATACTACGTTACTTCGCCGATCAGTGCTGGCTCTGCTGGCCGCGCCAGGCACGCCACTCAGCAAGAACCTTGGGCTTCAGCTTGCGAAAGGCTGCACCACGGTAGTCTAAGCCCTCTGTATCCCATTCGCGCTCGATCAGTGCACGGAGACTTGCAGACCATCGATGCAGCTCTACTTCGGCTCTTGGTTCAGATTCCACTTGTCTTGAAGCCCACCTTTGGCAAGCTTGCAGCAGTGCCTCTTTCCGGTCAGCTTCCCTTGCAAGCTTGCGCGAGCAAGCCTGTTCCAGATCGCGGAGTAAGTCGCGCAACCCATCAGTGAAGTCCTCCTCCTGGCTGTGCAAAGCCCCACCTTCCGGCAAAAGATGCGAGAAACTGATCTCGGCAGAGGCAGGTCCTACCTTCGCCGCGTCTCTTCGCCGCAAGCGCCGGCACAGGCAACTACAGAATACACAACTGCAGACAGAAGCGCTGGCCACCCATGCAACCGGAGAATAATCGACAACATCAGGCACGTCTGGCCCAGGAAGCACTATTTCTTGTCTGGTCTCGGCCGAGGTCAACGCGGAGCTGGAGGTTGACGTAATACTCCGCGTTGTCGACTGGCTGGTTGATAGGTGTGTAGATGAGATGGTGCTGGTGGTTGATTTTGTTGTCACCAAGGAAGTACTGCTGTGAGATGAACTGGATGAAGTCGTGGAGGATGACTTGCTGCTGGACGTGGATGAGCTTACAGAAACTGTTGATGTGCTGCTTTCGGACGAGCTTGACGAACTCGAGGAGGACTGGCTGATCGACGTGGTTGAGCTTGTAGAAAATGAGGTCGTTGTGCTTGATGTTTGGGTGCTTGAAGTTCGTGTCTGTGTGAGGGTTGAAGAGGATGACACGCTAGTTGACGTGCTCGAGGTTGCTGTCAGGGTTGACGATGTCATTGTCAGTGTTGACGTCTGTGTTGTATGCGTTGATGTCCAGGTGGAAGTTGTTGATGAAGTTCGAGTTGCTGTCGGCGATGTTGAAGATGTTGATATGGTCATGGTGGCACTTGTGGATGTAGAGGATGTTGTGGGGGAGACACAATACCCATATGTTTGCCCTTGGCACGTGGTTTGGTTCACGACGAAACACCAGTCTCCTAAAGTGTCATTGTCAGGGTTGCAACAATATCTGGAGCAGGTTATGCCTTGGTAGCTCCACTCTTCTTTGCAGAGACAGCCGTCTGCCGTGTAATTCATCAAGTCCGCTGTGTTGCTGCCAGCGAGCATAGACAGCACAATGTTGCAGAGCAGGTGCGAAGGCTGGAGAAGCCGAGGCAGCATGCACAGGTCTTCTGCGCCATGAGGGCCAGAGCATTACATGTCTGCACTGGGACCGAAGGCAAAAGCTTCATAAGAGGCCAAGAGTACAGCATTGGACTGTGTCTAGCATTGACTGCACCGCACATAAATTGTGACAACTTCTCGGGGCATTGCGTGAACGTGTAGAGCATCACGGCGCTTGAGCCACTCCATGCCTTGCGTGTAGCAGTTGCAACCATCTCCCACACTTACACCGGAGTGCCAGCACGTATCTGCTTGCTGGAGCGGTAAGCAGCATTTGCTCGTGGAGGTCTAACTCTGAGCCCATGAAGCAATGGCAAGCCAAAGTGCCTGGGCCGATGAGGCCTGACCACGGGGTGCCTGAGCCAACCAGGTCAGATGGTCGCCCACTTACAGATTAAAGCTTTACGCATTCTACACACTACACTGTCTACACATCACTGCACACTGTACCAGTAACATGGGCAATCTGCTGGGTCCGCATGTGTTTTTCTGCCCATGCTGGGAGCCCCACCATGTCCAGAGTCTTTGCTTCAGCCTGTTCACACATCGGCTGCAAAGGAGCTTCCCGATCTTCCTGCTAGTCATTTGCGCACGGCAGCATGCGCATTCACGCTTGGACAGCATCCAATTCCAAATTGCAGTCTAGACTCTGATGTTGCCGTGGCCGCAAGGAAAAGCTTCGAGTCAGGCTGTTCCACCCGGTCAGAAATTTGCAGTTCAGGCTGGTCCTGTCCTGGCAGGAGCAACCCACCCAAGACTCACCAAGTCTAAACCTCTGTGCCGCCATCTTGCTTTGCATGGCATGGCTACTGCACATTTCAACTCATCCATTGGCTTGCTAGCAGGCTATCCAGCATCGGTCTCACAACTTGCGAGTCGCACGACGTGCTGTCAGGTCTGACGGGACAGCGGCAATTGCCAGCAAGGGAGAGAGAGAAAGAGAGAGGGAGAGACAGACAGCGAGAGAGAGATCAAAGGAAAGTCTTAGGCGCGGTCCTTCTACCTCCACAATCTCCTCCTCCTCAGCTAACTCCTCCTCGTCACTCTCCTCCTCATCGACTTCCAGCACTGCTGTCAGGTTACGAACCTCAACAGGACAGCCAGGGAATCCAAGTCGGCATCTTTAGCTCGAATCTTGAGAAGAGTCACCCGCATTTTGGAGACAGCTTCACGCAATTACTCCGGCAGTTCTTTTAGAATATGAGGCTGAACTGCGGAGAGCCGAACAAGAGGTAGCAGTTATTACTGTATGGGGCCGCGAGCATCCAGTCAGCATTCTGAGGCCGTGCTTTCTGGTGAGTGTGGACTCGGGGCGATTATCACCAAACCTCGCCTTCGCCTTGGCCTTTGCCTTCCGGTGCTTTGGCGCTTGCTCCGTCGACGTCCACGCCTCGCCACAATGGCGGCGAGGCCTCTATCAGACAAGCTGCCAAGTTGCAGGTGCAAGCAGGCTTTGCCAACACCAACACTTGCACGGCATCGTGGGGCAGCATTCTTGCTTGCAGAAGCTGAGAAAAAGGTTCTAGCTGTTCCAATTCCGTGCTTTCAAATCGAATCTTCAGGACAAATCTTCCATTCCTAGTTACGAAGAGTCTCTGCAGTCTACTCCTAGAGGTTGTTGCCTGAGAATGCCTCCAGAGCTGCAAGAGGCAACTGCGTCAGCAATCGGTTCTCTGAATGTGGCCAAGACGTGTAGTTCTCAGAAACAGAAGAGAACTGCAAACCGAGTTGACAATCATATGAATCGTATGACTATGCTTGCAAGGCTCACTGCGTCAGAGACTTCACCCCCTGTTTGTGAGTCGTTGTTGTGCTTGTCATGCGCTGCTTTTCCCTTGCCTGGCTGGGGTTTTCTATGCATAGCCTGGCATAGCCCTTAGCCGCTAAGCCCTTACAAACATGAGGCAACAGGCCCATCATTTCGCAGCACCGCTACATGAATGCTGCTGCCTGCTTCGGACAGGCATATTCGCAACAAACAGCCGTTTGCAAGATCCAAGAGGTGTTTGCCTCGACGGGCCACGCGGGAAGGGAAAAGCCCCGCCGGCGGGTACTTTGCCCGCGCCTACCAGACACCAAGCGAGGAGCTAACTTAAGGGCTCACGGGGGCTATCTTATCTCAGGCTTGCCTACTAGCAGAAGATCTGATATTGCCTGCGTCGTGTAGGGCTTGAATTTCTCCACAGATACCTACCTCACCTAGCTCAGGGGCAGCACTCCTACTGACCACTGTCGCCAGCAACGCAGGCCTTGGATGGGTGCCATCAGGGGCACGAGGCCTTCCTGTAGAGTTTGCACTTCCTCCACGCCAGCACAATGCTTCGCTCGTCAAACAAATGCAAAAAAGGTGTTCAACTCATTGACGGCGAGTCTTATGAAGAAGTTCAGTGGTAAGCCCTAGCTTGCCATGACCTCATGGCAGCCTCCAGATGACCAGTGCGCACAAGACAATTCACTGAGGCAAACAGCTCAGGCAGGCATTGGCCTCCACCACCTCCACTGCATCAGAAGCATTGGCTTCGTCGCTTGGCTTTTGAGATTCTTCCGGAATGCTTGGCCTGCACTGCTCCTCGACCTGAATGAAGAATTCAACATGTTTGCTCCCATCATCTGCGCAAAAACTGAACAAATGAGTCCAAAAACTATCCTATAGTCTCAGTTTCCATTTTGTTGTCTATCTTATTTTCCATTATTGGGTGTTTCCATTTTCTTTTCCATTATCCCAATAGAATCCAGAAGCCATCCAGCTGCAAATCAAGAGGTCAAGAAGTCCAAGCTGCTAGTGGTGTTTCCTGCTCCTTCTGCGCGGCCATATGTGTTTCCTCGCTTTTGACCACTCCTTCGTCTGCCTGAAAATCAGAAGGACCACCCCAAGCACAGTTGCATCCACTGCCCACATTCTGAATTTAGCCAGATTTTGAAGGACTTGCCGCTACGCCACTTGTGAATCAGTCATACAGCAGGAACAAAGGATCCCCCAGACAAAGTGGCTAAAGTCCAGAGGTGAATAGAACTAAGAACCACAAGAGCATTGCCTTAGTGGATGATGCCCTTTGATGCGAAGACGGTCACAGACAGATCAGGAAAGACAGCAATCAATGTAAACAGCCTCTGCAGTCTGCATCCAAGCAGACCCGAACGGAACCGTGCAAGGAGCTCAAATTGCCCAACTGGGAACGACAAGCCGAGAAGTCAGGTCAACATCCTGCGGAAGGCTTCGCCAAGCCCAGTAGCTAATCGGAAGGGCGATGCAAATCAATCTTTTTGTGCCCGCGCTTCAAGATCAACTTGGCCAGCTAGCAAAAGGGGCCTTACATTACAATACACGTCAGAAGCATGTGGGCAGCTGTTGCGGCTATTGCCTGCGGAATGTTGTTTTTTGAGGGCCGCCCTACCAAGTAGCGAAGCCCTTTCAAAACACAACACACCGGTCAAGGCCCAAGAGGCATCTGAGGCCCTGGTGCCACTACCCACCACATGTCATATTGAACCCCATGCCTTGGAGTGGCATCGGCTGATGACCACAATCTCTTCCGGCTTTGCTTCTACATTGCCTGCAGGGTTCGCAAACAGCAGAGCCGGATAGAACTGTTGCCTCTCTGCTAGCATCCAAGACCAGGCCCGGCCTCCGAGCAAGCGGCGTCCTCCAGGAAGAAGCAGCAGCAAAAATCCAATGGACGTGCTGATGAAAAAACCTCCAAAGCCTCAACATGCAACCAGCAGATGTTCACAGATGCGCACCGAAACTTTAAGCCTGCACTAATGCTGCTGGAATCTGATGAGACTTGGAAGGCATGCTAGCCAAGATGCTGAACAGGACCAGGTGCTCTTCGCGACTCAGCCGCCCTGAAAGTCCAGCAAAGCGGCCATCGACATCATGGTGCAGGAGCAGCACCACATATGCCTGTCACTTCGGAATTAGCACACACCGGAATGTTTGCATGAACCCTGCGCATCCAAAAATGAGCTGGCAAACCCAGGGCGGCATCACGTCTTGTCCGTTCCACTAATAATGAATCCGGAATGAACCCCCTAATCATCAACACTCCTCCCCAGAGAATCCCATCTCCAGGAACTCCCTAAAGACTTTTCAAAGGGCTAAGACTACTTTGAAAGGGGTCCCGGAATACCCAATTCGTGGGAGTTCTGAGGACATGCGGGGCATCCTGTTGAAGGTCTACTTACTTTTGAATAAGACTTTCTACTGAGTTGAATCAGAGTTCAACTGATTTTACTTAGCCTGTAATAAGAAATTCAATTGTTTTTGATTAACCCCCCTACTCTTTGCAAGAAAACCCCCTCTCATAAAAATGCTCTGGGCGGATTCTAAAGGGGGGGGCATCGTTGATCACTAGGGGGAAGGGATTGATTAGATTCTAATTGCACCCCATGCAGCCCCGTCCGCTCGACTGCCCAGGTGCCGAAGCCAAGCTGGCAAGGCTTATAAGGTAGGCCAACGCCACGTGTGTAGCATGAAGTGATGAGAACGCATCTTGGTGCGAGGAAGGCGTCCATTCCTCAGAAGCTACATGCAAATGATGACCCGCCAACTTGGCAGCTAGCTCCACCTGAGCCTGCAGACACTTCAGGTTTTCACATAGTTTAAATGATCTAAGACCCACTCCGGCCCAAAAGGCAGACTTGGAAATTCTAACCTCTCCTCTTAATTTGGGAATATCAGGCAGCCACTACCCTGACTCCTCTAGCAACGGATGCCATGAGAATGCTGGGGCATGGAATCTAAGGACTAGTTTACATGAAACAACAGGGGTTTGATTACAGGCTGGACCCCGAAAAACTTAGAACAAGCCGAAGACATTGTGTGGACTGGACGCGAGCCCTTGCCCTTGCTTTAAGCTCCCGGCCCCGTGAGTTTGCACTGTCCATGCCAGCAAAGCACAAGTTGAAGCCGAAAATGTCAACGCAGCCACCGTTGTCAAGACTTGGACGAGGAAAATGGGCGACAAACTTGTCAAGCCGAAATACCTCATGCCAACATGTTCAGACAGCCGTGCTTGCCTGCCACACGAAGCCGGTTAATAATCAGCGGAAAAGCCCTTCCACTCATTAGGCCTACATGAACGTATGATTTCCAAGCTGCACAAACACGAGGCTCACCGCCAGCAAGGCCCGAAGTAGACTCGGCAGGAGAAAGCCTTGTCACAACGCAGAGCTATTCGTTAACTAGGCCAAACTGATTGATGCACACTGAAAGCCTTGGTCTGGTCGGCGGCCAAGGAACTGGCGCCCCATTTGCCAGGACGTGCAAAGCCAATACCGACAGCAACAAGCACAACAACACCACCTGCCAGTCGCGCCGCGCACTGTGACACATTGAATTCCAGGCTGGATGATGACTCGGCTTATACCTGCAGCCTGCAGTATTTGCACCGTTTTCGGCCACCGGTCTCCCGTAAGACACGCACAGGGCCCTTGTCGAAAAACATCGAATGGAAAGGAGTAAGCCCGTTCCTTTTGAATTATGAATGTGGCAATCTAGCCGTTCAACCACATGACTTTCTGCCTTCATTCCTGCTTCTCCAAACAGACAAACAAGCCATGTGCCTGCACAAAGGCCTGCAACATCGCACCGGACCGTCGTCTCCTGTTGCTCTCCGGCTGCTTGTTCTCTGGACACAAAGCTAACAGTGCTCAGAAGCCATCTGCCGCTGTGCTACATGAGTCTCATCATGCGGACTGCCGTGCAAAAGCAGCCAAGCAGTTGGACTGTCAATACTGCCTCGGCCCCTGCGCAAGACGATTCAGTATCAACTTGAGTTCTTGGACGTCACCATGATAGTTCATTAGCAGTGGCTTGTGTGAACAACCTACTTTTGTCACAGGCACCAATGTTTTGGATGCATGTGCGCCTGACTGTGGCCAACAAGTAGTAAGAATACCAGCGCTAATAGCGTTGCGGATGCCGCCAACACCACTGGCCTCAGCATGCATGCAAGTCACAATGTCAGTGCTGGAACAGTGACAGTCTGTGCTCAATGCCTTGCTTCAGACAAGCAAGGGACCCAGGCCAGAAGAGAAATTGGCATGCATTGGGTTGAGGATGCGGTTGCAAGTCAGTTTTATACACCTTGTAGTTCTGCTAGATGGGCACAGATGAACAAAGATTAGATTGGATTAGATGGCAGTGTGCAACTGTATTCAACTCAAGTCGGGGCTCTGAGGCCCATCCAAGGCGAAATGAAGGCCCTCGACTGTGATATCGTGATATTACGAGATCTCAGCACGCCCCTGGATTCTCAGGCATCAACCACCAATCAAAGCCGCATCGAGCCTGTCAGAGTTCAAAACTCTCTACGGAGAGCGGTGAGCGCTGTGGTTGTTGTTGTTGGTGGCGGCGGCGGTGGTGTCCACTTTCTTGCTGCCGCTGCTGCCGCCGCCGCCGCCGCCGCCGCCGCTGCTGCTGCTGCTGTTGCTGCCGCAGAGGCTGCCACCGCTGCTCTGCCGGAGGTGCTATTGTTGGCGCTGGCTGCGGGATGGCGGCAGGGTGCCGCAACGATACATGGTGCTTGTTCGTGTGGTTGGTCTGTTTGTTGCTTGTCGTTGCCAGCTGCAGTTGCTGTAGTAGTTGTCCTTGTTGTGGCCACTGTTGCGGCTAACATGATGCTTTGGCGATATGGTTCTGCCAGCATCGGACTCAGCATCGTCACTCTCAAAACAACACTGCAAAATGCCGCAGCGTTGTGCCTGGCTGTCACCCATGGCTCATTCTGGTCCATTGCGGCACAAACCAATTATTGGCGGCAGAGTTCTACAGTCCTCAATGCAATGCCATTGTTGCAAATGGTGCTGTATGTGTAAAGTTTGTTGCGCGTACTGTACGCAGCTTTGAATACTGGTCGATTAGTTATGGGCCTTGCGCCAATGTATGAGCGAAGCATGTGTGTGCTACTCCTAGCGCCTGGTCTTAACCTACCTGTTCTTTCCATTTCTTCCCCAAACAACCAAACAGCTGCATGCAGCATCGGGGGTGCGACTGCTCCGTTAAGCAATCTGGAATTGCCTCATATCCCAAACCTGCAAAGCAAAAGAAACAGGAATTCACATATTGAGCAAATTTACTTCCAAGGAGCCCTGGAGCACGTCGTCTTTTGACTATGGAACCATCCTCACCCTTTTTGAAGGGCTCTTGAAGTGATCTGAACGCAGCTGTGCTTTGCTGCGTTGTGCTGACATCTTTTGTCAAGGATGCATGCAGTGCTCGCGCGGACACCCTCCTGATCCAGCTCTGCGCTGGCATGCATTGCCTTGTATGGTTCCATGCTTTACCTTACTTAGCAGTCTGCTCTTCAAGCATCAACCGTTGTTCGTCTGCTCGTTGTTCCAACTCCTCCACCACATCCTGAGCATGGCAGCATGGCAAGCAGCACGAAGTCTCGCAGTTCCCAGGCTTGGTGCCTGCACGCTGTCCAGGGCTTGCAGAGCTGAGCTCCTGCCAGGAGCTCCCAATTGATAGTAAGAAGTCCACAAGGTGCTGGGACCTGCGATGGAGAATGAAGAAGTGCTGCAGCGCGGCAGTAGTCACCGGGCCTTTGGTGATCCAGCACATACTCACTTTTTTTCCTGCTGGCAAGAGCGCGAGAAGTGTAGCGTGGCTCAAGCAGTGAAGGAACTGTTGGCATCTTGCTCTTTGTAGGCTGTCCAGGAGGAAGTACTTTACATGCATACAAAGTAACTGGCCGTATTGGGCCCAATCACGCCACGTTCAGTGAATGAAAGATGGCCAAATGACAGGCTTGCACTGACCGCAACGCAAGACCTGGCCAGACGCAAGAGAGCGTACGTCAAGCTTTTCGCCACGTGCCAAGTACGGAGGTGAAGATTTGACGCTGAAAACAGATGATGACAGCAGTAATCTCAACAGAATTTATTGTCCAGACGTTGCTTCTGAAGATATAGGGAAAAATGATCATGCGGACCACGAGGCGGCCAGCCAGGCGTTGCCGCAGGCTGCGGACGAAGTCTTGGCACATCTGCTCTGTGCTGGGGTAGAAGCGCCCAAACCTCGGTCAGACACTTTCGCAAGGCACAGGGCTACCTTCGAAACCGCGCACGGTGTCCTTCTAAGTATGAGACATGCCAGCAATCTGGGCATCTGAGGCATGGGAAAACTCCACATGCACGTCTGCTCTTCCGTTTCGGATGAGTGCTGGGTTCAGTCGATCACGATGATTCGTTGTCAGCACGAAAATCTGGCCTGAGCGCAGACACATCCCCCAGCCGCATTGTCAAGAACATAATAACGATAAGCCTGAAACCAGGTGCAGGCAGATGCACGCGTTCAAATCATGGGGGTTGAAACATGGCGCTTGCTAGACAACAAAATCTTAGCAAAGCCACCATCGGCTTTGCCGACGCCATCAAGGGCATTCAAAAGGCCTTCAGGTGCTGCTGCCATGGACAGTGGACAAGTGCAAAACATACCTCCCCAAGCCCAAACCACACCAATGATTCCCTGAAACAATTCTCAAAACCTGTCCTGAAAAGGTCAGGACGGAGTCAGTGAGAAGCTTCTCACGATCACGCCCGAAAATTGCATCGATGTCCTCGAAAACTAGAAGCCTCAGTGCTTGCGCTCAGAAGGGGTTCTGCAGATGCCAGAGGGCACCTTGACCGTTACAGTGAAGCAGCGAATGGCGCGGCGCTTGGTTCATGGCCGCGCGAAGAGATTCGTCTGTGAGGTTTGGATGCGTAAGGTGCACGTAACCTGGCAAAAGCAACCAGCTTAGCAGGGCACCAAGACTGGTAGAATGCCGAGGGTCCGGCACAAATTGTGCTGAAAATGACCAGCTACAGCGTTTATCAACCTCGTCTGGCCGCTAGAAGATTTTGAAAATGAATAGAAGATTTGGCAGACGAAGATGATGTCGGCCTGTTGTTCCAAATTTTCCACCATGCACTACGCGGAACAACCCATCCAAATGCAAGTAAAGCTCGAGGTCTTGCCAGAGCCAGGGACTCCATAAAACAAATATCCGCGTTTGTGCTGAATTCCATGTTCCTCCAATCGAACATTAATGATGGTGCGCAGGCACTGAAACATCACTGGCGAGCTGGCCATCCTTGTACCACTTGTGCGTTTCTGGCGCCAAGAACTCCTCCAGGTCAGACAGGAGTTTCTCTTTGACTCCTCCAGGCGCCCATTCGCAAGAAACACAAAATGGCAGGACCCAGCGTGCATGCGTGCCTGTGTCCAGGATGATGGAAGCCATCGGCCGAGCGGGACACACTACCCGCGCCTGCCAGTACTGTTGCGTAGGGTGCCTCAGGCTGCAAGCACCTCCTGAGAGAACATGATTGTACCCGGTTAACTCAGAGGGTCGTGAGAGGTGGGAAGACAGGTTTGGATTGCGAGGGGCAGTGGGGGAGGCGGATGGGGGTGTAGTGAAACGTTTTTTGTTGGACTATTCAGCCAAACTCCAAACACCCTTCCCAGCCCTTCCCTCAGAAGAATCTGAACAGACATGGTTAAGAATTAGGGCCCATAAAAAACAGACATCCTCAGAAGCCAGAAGTTTCTGAACCTCGGACTTAACAACTGCAGCAATCATGACCAGCTACATAGGCACGGTATAGTTAGGCGTGACGTGACATAGCGCAAGCTGCAGGCAATGTGCGATGCAACCAAGGCGCCATTCAAACACGTTGACAAATCCTGCCTGCCATGCAATCACAAAACGAAAAACCAAAAAAAAATAATGGCCACATGTGTCTACCACACATTGGAACACTACCTAAATATCACGCGTGGTAACACTGATTAATCAGCTCCTGGCAAAAGCCATCACCCAGGCAGCACAGCCAAGCGAACTTTGCAACATCCAAGCACCACCTGCTCAGCTAGCCTAGCAACGCGCAGCAGCCTGCCTGCACTCGCTCGCTCTCCTGCACCAGTTCTTGGCAAAACTGCGCCAGGGCCTGATGCAAGGGGCTCCAATCAGGCAAGGACTTGCCATGCCATGCCGCTTAGCAGTTGATTGTCTTGAAATTACATGTTACCTCCGCATTGTCGCTCTTTGCGAAGAGGACCTGCGATCGGAAACCGCAAGGCCAGCGCCACAAGTTCGCTTGCAGCTCTGGCATCGGGTGCAATCAACATGTTGCCACGGTGCCAAGTTTGTGAAAATGTCCACGGAATTGCCAGCACCAACAGGGGCGCCGAACATCTGATGAAGAGCATGTAGGCTTTGGCCCCTCCATTCGAAATCGAAAAAACCCAATCCAATCGTTGTCCTGAGTGACGTCATGGGGCTCCATCACACCCGACACTGCCATAATGCGACCATGGAACGGCGACGTTTCGGTGACGGACAAGTCCTCCTCTTCCACACTGCCAGACAGCAGCTCCGGACTGTATCGGAAGGATTGGACCTCAGGTTGAACACCGGCAGACCCTACACAGCGCAGGCACTGTGCACCTTTCCCGGGCATAATTACCCACATTGTGCAGTTGAATTGGGGGAAGGCTTGGCAGACGTCTTGAATTTTCAAAGGTGCCACAACCGTGAGGGAACTAATCTCAAAGAGAAATCTCGGAGCGCTCAAGGCCCCAAGCAACACCAAAATCAGCCCGCAGTTTAGAGCCAACACCCTCCCTTCTTTCTGATTGTAACAATTGTAATTGACAAATTGCAGGATTCATGCAAGCTAATCCGTACACAAAGCGGGTACGGAAAACGTTCGCCTATACCTCATGCATACTGCCAGGATTTTTTTGCACCGTTGCTGAGCTTGGCGTGAGAAGTCTGCTCGACAACGCCGGCAGCGCGTCGTTCAAAATTGAAACATCCTCAAAGCAGATGCCAACCGTGTCATCAAGGCTTGGGATGTCTGCATTTTCGAACAATCAAATACTACGATGTGAAGTACGGTTCCACAACAGGTAGAAATAACATTTGGAAAATGCAGGTTCGGCAACAAACCATTGCGGGGATGAAGCCAAACCAAACATTCTAGAAAGGATTGAGGCAGAACCAACAACAAAGTAAAAATCGTCACTGTGCAAACATACTGGTGGCACTGTAAGGGAAAAATGACAAACAGAAAATGTCAACAGGATGGCAACCGCCATTTCAAAAGCAACCGCTAGTCCACCACGTGCATTGCGGACTGACCTACCTGGCCGCCATGACCATTGAAACCAGCACGGCCAAGAAAAGCTGAGGCACCCACATCCTTCTGTTTGCCGATGTATCCACAAGCCAACGTGTACACCCGGGTCTTCTGACGCAGTTCCAGAAAAACATGTTGCGAAATATCCTGCGGCGAGCATGAAAAACGTGCTGGCATGGAATATTCACCGTGTATAAGTAGCCACCCATGACATGCATACTGTCCAAGAACTGTTCCACTTCGGCAACATCAAACGGCGATTGCCTCAGGACATCGGGCATTAAGCTCTCACTCACCTACATGCCAGGTGAAACGAAATCTGGGTCTTCGCAAGCTGAAACGAAAAAATCCAATGACTCTGCCCATGATTTCACTCATTCCCTGCAGGGACCCCCTTGGTTCAATGCGTTTTTCTTTGCTGCTCAAATACCCACTGGTCATATTCCACATCAAGCAGATGAAAACAAAAAATACATACATCAACTCGTCCGATGCCAAGCTGCCAAAAGTGACCTTGAAGCGTTTTTAGTCGCATGAAAGCCCGTGGTGCATTGGAAGCCATCGACGCCATGGCGCGCAGCACGTTTGAAATGTGCAGTTTACTTCATTCAAATTATGACACCTCGACGCGTCGAGGACACGCGCTGCATGTTAGCAAAACGAGGTCACCAAGCATGTTTGAGGAGGCACCGTGCAAAAATAAACCATCAGTCATGCCCCTGAGTTGCACGCGATACCTTTCTTTGCACAAGGCCTCCCAAACTGCCACAACGGCAAACAGGCTGTGTGATATCCTTTTTGAAAGCAAATGCCCGGAGGTGCACTACACAACCTTGTGGTTTCGTGCTCTTATACTGGTAGGACCATCATTTGCAAATGTCGATCCCACAATTTTTTGTCGAAGCCGGTAGTGTTGTTGAAGATTCGGAAACATTTTCCGTTTCCTTTGCGAATCCTATGACATGTAATGGTATCCATGACTAAGCAGCCATGCAACGCAGCCAGGGTCTCGAGGTCCAAGGAAGGCTTGCAGCAAGGAATTGTGGTGGCCCGAATGTTTGCGCACTTGGTTCAAACACGTTAAGCATTAATGGATTGCTTTGTTCCTCAACCCCCACCCCACCCCACCCTTTTTTTTCTCCTTCGCGCACCTTTTTGCATCTGTCACACACGGTCCCGGTGACGGCTGTTACGGCGGGGCCATGCACCTTCCAACAGACCTGCGGCACGGCGCCATCACCTAGGAGATTCTACGGGGCAGCGGCCTTCCCACTTTGGCATCAGCGAGCAGGTTCATGCAGCAAGGGCGGCTCCCCGTCAGCGTGGCACTCCCCAGCAAGCGCAGCTCGAGGAGCGATCTGGCGTAGGCTTGCTGAGCAGCTAATTGTCGAGAGTCTGACAGCAGAAGCGGCGAAACTGTTGAAAGCGCCAGCCTAAAACCACCCGCAATCAATGAACAATCGTTGGATTCGATTTCCTTTAAACAATTCGGAATCTGCCAAGGGGGCGGGATCTTGTCAACGTGGCGGCAGCCGAGGCAAGAAGCCGGTGGCTGGAAGAAGGACACTTGGCAAGCGAAAGGCCTGTTCGACGCAGGTGTGTCCGCAACTTCCGTGTGAGCAGTGCAAGCGAAAGGGCTTGCTCCGGGACAAGCGGCTGAAGGGTCACAGGTCACGGCCTGGTTCCTGCCTATGCACTGCTGCTGGCGGCGCGCAATCCTGGAAAGCATTTCATTTTTTTCTCGGACTTTTACGCCTGCATGACGAGTCCTTAAGAAATCCTCGCTACTTGTTACGTTGCCACCTACCTACGCGCGGTCCTGTTTTAGGGCCGCAGGGGCAATCGGCTGGGCCCTGCGTCCGC